>CM022299.1:2856962-2871321 GCA_011799875.1 Thinopyrum elongatum
CTCAGATATCTGGCATCCCGCTGACGCTTGTGATGCCATCGAGCTAGTATTCGAGCCCTCGTGCCCTGGCTGTGTAATATAAAGCTTGTTATGACTTTATTTATGTTTTAAGGTTGTGTGGTGTATTCAAGTGAGTCCTTAGGCTTGTCGCGTGCATTTGCGTGTATGGTTAGTGCACGATTAAGCCGGGTCGTCCACAAGCATCTTCAAGTTACTCATCATTCTCTTGGCGTGTTGGACAATGGGATACAATGACTATGTTGATTCCAAAGAATACCTCATACTCACTAGGATTGAGCAAATCCTCACCAACTTCCAAGACAACCGGACTTTTGCCGATATCAGTCTTTACAAGGGTATGGCCAAGCTAACAAGTTGTTAAGGCCAGTTCACCTTAAGAAACATAACCACTGTTCCCAAAAGTTTTTTGTTGTTGAAACTTCTGATCTATTCATTATCTATCAAGGCGGTACAAAGACACATAACCAATAAAATCACATTCCGGTCCATAGACCACTCCGAGAGGGGATGGTAGGCAACCGGAGGCGAACATTGGAGGAAGAGCGATTCGAGGAGGAAGAAGTTAAGAAAGATAAAGAATAACGATTGTTGAAGCTAATCCAGTGGTCCAAATTGGACTTGACCAAAATACAAATATAGGAGACTTACCTATAGTCAGGCCCATACTAAATAGTTAACCTTTTAGCATGCCCGCGACTTCCTTTGGTTTTGATTTGATGTAAAAGATTGGATCAAAACAACCTTCTTATATTTTCTTGTTCTTTCAGTCTCCTGTTTTGAGAAAGTACTTTGGTTTTTGGGCTATATAGAATTGATAAATGAAACGGAGAAAAGTGCAAACACACCAAAAGCTTATTGATCAAATTACAATAAAAATAGAGATGGTTCTATCCAACATGTGGCACTTGATGACACCATAACCACCGGAGGGGATATTTCCAATCACCAAAAGCACATGGTTCAAGCACATGGCATTGTCCGCCCTGGGACGAAGAGCATCAGAAATCAAGAATGTGATGTTATTCACGTGGGGGTTATCATGCCTTATACAATTGTAGCGTGTTTTGAGTCTTTCCCAATGAGCTCTGGCCAACTTTGTTCTGGTATGGTAAGAAATGGAAATTACGGGTTATTTCTTGGATAATTGAAAGTTCAACTCCAAAAAAATAAAATTGGGGCCAAACAACAAATAAAAAAGTTCAATGGAGACATGATGCAATTGTAGCCAAAGCAGGGTGCCAGTGCAATACTAACTTCCTTGGCAAGGCGGTGGTATACACTCGGCGTATGTTGCGGTTTATGAATGGTCAAAGTAGAATGAGAGAAGGGGAAACAGGAGAAAGGTTGAAGCAAAGGAGCTTTTCGCCATTTTAATAGACTTAATCTTTCCCTGTGTAGAATATTGATTAGGAGGGAGCTTTCTAGTTATAGAGCGCCAAGCAAGGACAATCAATGGTGAATGGGATATATTTTTCAATTAATGCGGCCATTGATGGTTTGTATATTTACAGTAATAACTGCAATAAATCAATAGCACTGATGTAGGCTATTGAATGAAGAAAGATATAAATATATTCAATTGATATTGTTATTAATTATTCATTGGTACACCCGCATGGATTCACGTGTTTCCACATAGTACTACTTTCGAGCCTTTCGTTCTATTTTGACCAGTACTTGCTTTAGAGCGTTTCAGTGCCCATGTTGCTTCATGACCTTTTACGACCCATGATGTTATTTCGGGCCAATTAGAGCATGTATTTTTCCTCCGTGCCTTTCAGCCTTTGGTGTAGTTTCCGATCCATTTAAGGCCCATGGTGTCGTTAATATTTTTTTACATCCCGTGGAATATTTGCGCCCATTTGCGGCCCGCCTTGTGTCTTGGCCATTTTTTGGCTCGTGGTGTATTTTTGCCCATTACCTGTCTGTGTGTGTGTCCGGACCCTTTTTGGCCCTCCGCACCTTTGGTCCCCATTAACGGCTGTGTTTGCGTCTAGGCATTTTTGGCCCATTCATGCCTTTTGGTCCATTAACGGCAATTGTTTTGCTTTCGCGCCATTTTCGGGTCCCGTTACGGCTTGAGTGCATAAACGGCCCGTGTTGGCATTGGGCTATTTTTTGATCCCTCACTTTTTCGGTCCATTAACAGCCCGGTTGCTTCTGACTTTCGGCCCATTTATGACCCTTATATATTCGGTCCATGGGCTCTTTCCACAATCGGCCAGTGTGGCCCATGGTGATAGCCGGTTTTCAACGGGCCCTGTTTTTGGCCTTTGGGGCCCATGGGTTTTTAGGCCCTTTCACAGCCGGTGGTTGCTTTCGCCCTTTAGCGGACATGGAGCTTTTGGGTTGTTTGCGGCATCAACGTGATAGCCCGGTGATTGGCCTTTTTTTTTGTTTCCTGGTTTCCATAATTATGGTCTCTATTCAATAATTGGAAATTGCGACCCCGATTGATTTTTCCCCTACTAACTAATTTGCCTCCATGGAAAACCATCATTTTCTTTCTGAAGAATGCAAATCAGGCAACATCCATTTGTGCGTTTTGTGCCAAACAAACACTGCCGGCCGGTCTTCCATTCATATCAAAACGCATGCAAAAAAATATCTCAAAAAACTGTTTATTACAAGCCTCGAACAAATGATGGATCCCTAACATTACAAGCAAGAGCAATGGTTAATCATAGACTCGATACATGAATAAAAATTTATGATGGATCTCTCTGCTGGGTTTCACTTTCAATCCACGCTAGCGCAGCAGCAGCGCGGCCAGTCGGTCTGCACGAGCACGACGATCCCCCAGTGCCCGTCTGCCGGCCGCCTCCGCTCTGCACCAAGAACACTTGTTGCAGCTATGCCGGCCTTTTCGAAGATGATCATAAGGGGTAGGGTGTGTGTGCATGTGTCGTTAATAGGGTTGAGTGTATTGAGTGACTTCGATTGTACTCGTTAAAAAGAAAGTCTCTACTTCCAATAATTGGAAGTTGTGACGGACTGATTGTTCCCTACTAACTAATTTGCCTCCATGGAAACCATCATTTTTCTTTTTCTTTCTGAAGAGTGCAGATGAGGAACATCCACTGGTGCGTTGTGCCAAACGAAACACTGCCGGCCGGTCTTCCACTCACATCAAAAGCATGCAAAATATGTCAAAAAAACTGTTTATTACAAGCCTCAAACAAATGATGGATCTCTAACATTACAAGCAAGCGTAATGGTTAATCATGGACTCGATACATGAAAAAATGTATTGACGGATGTATCACTCTGCTGGGTTTCACTTTCATCACCACACTAGCGACAGCAAAGAAGCGCGGCCATGGCGGTCTGCACGACGATCCCCCAGTGCCGTACTGCCGGCCGCCTCCCCTGCTGCACCAAGAACAATTGTTGCAGCTATGCTTGAAAGAAAATCAAAAGAATTTGGTTGTGAGTGATGCATTACCAGATCGTTGGCGGAGGTTGCGGGCCGGACACGTCCTCCACGGTGGTGGGCTCGGGCGCGATGGGGGCCGCGGGCTGAGCGCGCTCCGGCGCGGGGGCGGGCGACTTCTTCTTTGCCGCTCCTCTTTCTCTTTTGTGCTTGTTCTTGCTCTTGGACGGTAGCCTCGTCCGGAGGCAGCACACGCGGGCGCCTCGGCCACCGGCGGGGCGTCGCCACCGGAGGCCGGAGGAAGCACCGCCGCGCCTCTTCTTCCTTTCTGGTGTAACCGGCGGAGCCAGGAATCGCTGCAGCGGCAGCCAACGACCCATCGCTACTTCAACCTCGGTCGCCGGCGATCCCCCCTTCTTCTCCTTCGCCGTTCTGCTGCTCCTAACCTTTCACGGGCCAACTTGCGTGCCGCACGGTGACCCCTCCCCTCCTGTTCCTCTTCGTTAACCTCCTCGCGCGCCGTAGCTAGCTCAACATCGCGCCCGTGAGCTCACCGCCGCAGATCGCTTCGCCAGCCTTAGCCATGTCCCCTCTCGTTCTTGCCTGAGCACGGCATCGAGCTCCTGGTGCTCCCACGGTCCCAACGAGCCCCTCCCGCCTCCCGTGGCCCTCCCAGCGTAGTTTCCATCCATCGAGGTCCCGAACGCGCTGCTGCCAAAGCTCGTCGCCGGCCCACTTTTTTCCGGCGACCATTTGGTCCGGGCACACACACCAAGCGACGCGGCACCCTTCGGCCGTTCGAACGCAAGTAGCCGCGCGCGAAACAACCCTCTTGTGAGTGTTTCCGAGCTTCTTCTCCGGCGAGCTCCGCCGCGATTTTGGTCGGTCCGAGTTGTCTCCGACGCCGACGCCGACAGTGGCTCGGTGGGGCCCCGCCCCTGGGTTCGCTGACCAGTGGTCCGGGGGCCCCGTTGACTGGGTTGACGTGCTGACTGGCAGCTCCAGCCCTAACATGTGGGCCCCATCGATTAATTAGCCTAATTAACGATTTATTATAAAAATAATTAGTTCAGCTATATACTCAATGACATATGGGGCCCACCCCCCTAATTAACCGATTAGTTAGTTTAATCCACTGTTAAGCTACAAGACTGACATGTAGGTCCCACTGGACCCACAGGTCAGTTTGACCTGTTCAGCCACCTGTTGCTCTGCTGATGTCATCATTGCATCATGCTGATTCATATTTCCCTTTCTGTATATAAATAATTTCGAAAATGTGAAAATCTTTTAGGAAATCGTGAATAACCGTAGCCTCCGGATCGAAAAACTTTCTACAATGAAAGTTGACAGAACGACGATACGAATTTGACCGTGCTGTTCTGTTTCCATGTCGGGACCCTCTACTAGGTGAACCCGCAACTTTCTGCCCTTTCCGATAGATGAATATGCATATACAACCGGTTATAAATCCACTTTAATCCCAAAATAACTAAAATGACTTGACATATCTGTAAGCAACCCTGCATTGTATCCTAGGCAGCCATGCTCTGTGTTGCATTATTTGATGTGTGATTTTATTTGTCTCCTCCCCCCTCTTCTTCTCGTTAGACCCCGCACACCGACGTAGTCCCCGAGGCAAACGCAGCTCCGGAGTACGACTACGCCCCGGACGACCAGACACTTGCCGCAGAGCTTCCAAGCAAGCACCCCCCTTTTTTTTAGCATACCGATATCGCCTATTCTCGCTCTCTTATGCTTGCATTGAAGTTGATGTTGTTACTGTATCCATTTCTATTTCTGCTGCAGAGCCTGTTTTTATTGTAACCTGCTGTTGTTACCTACCGTGCTCATCCTAAACTGTTTAGTATAGCGGTGGTAGAGACCCATCATCAGACCCCCACATTGTCCCCGACTGCCCCGCTGGATTAACAGAAGACCCGATCAACGGGATCGAAGACCAGCCCCGGCACCACACTCACTTTCCCCTTATTGCTCGCCACTACTGGGTTACTATCGATTGCCGAGGGTGATACCTCACAGCACTTCTGATATTAACCATTGTAGTTTAGTTTCATCGGTTGTGGGTCATCGAGGCTGATTCCTCCTTCTCCATTCCCGTAACGACACTGTCGTGCAACTCCTCAAGAGTGGACCTCGAGGGGTGATTCCTCCTTCGTTCACCTTGACGATAACATCAGTGGAATTCCATCGAGGGTGATTCCTCAGAGTTCCCCCTTGGTGTTAGCCACACGGTTACTTTGGTTACTATGACTTTATACTGACTCATGGAATACTAAAGACGGGTCGGCCCTGTGGGGTACCCCCCGCTCGAGCTTAATTGCAGAGATGTGGAGTCGGGTGGACCTGGAGTGTGCCCGAGATTTTTGAATACGAGACGTGGCCGGCATTCTTAGCCCTTGCCGCAAGTCCTCGAACGGGGCGACGTGGTCACAATCGATCGTGAGTCTCTGCTCGTTACCGGTCGCCTCCTAATCCATAACTGTTTGGAGTATTTGATCCGAGGGGCCTCTGGCCTGATAGCACTAACCACTCACGTGGGCAGTAGGGCGTTCTGCGTCTTATGCATCACCGAAGCTTAATGGACGTCAGCGACTGAGCGGTGCGCGCTGGATCGGACTGGCTAGCCCACGCTTGTATTAAGGGGCTAGGTCTGCTTTTCAGCCGCCTGACCAACACGCGGAGTTCCCGGGCGATGGCCCAAACCCCTGGGCATAGGTTTAGTCCGGCGTGCTGACCTCTTCCATTAACCTAGGTCGGGTTGCGGCGTATCGTTGGCCGAGCCCAGGCATGACCCAGTAAGTATGTCGGGCCGGAGTTAATCGAGCGTGGTGGGTAGTTGGTGCACCCCTATAGGAAGAAAACATCTATCTATAGCCTGTCCTACGGTAACGGACACTCGGAGTTGTATCCCATCGGTACAACTAGAACTGGATACTTGAGATATACTGATAGTATGGCTCTGGGTTTTTTTTCTCAGGGAGTTGAGAAGGATCGTCTGGCGAGTTGATGACACTACTATTACTTTACATTATGTTATTCTGCACTCTTCTAATGCTTGCAAGACCGCTGAAGATGATAAGAGCTAGTCTTCGATAGACTAGGTTTTCCCCCTATTCTGGCATTTCTTCAGCCACAGTCCACATATACAGCCTTCCTTTGAAAATGTTGCATATTAGTGTAGATCTTGCTTGCTGAGTAACTTCAGATAGTACTCATGGTTGCTTTTGCTTTCTTTTTCTCCCCATATCCGTTTGATGCAACCAGAATTGACGGAGCCCCAGAGACACACAGCTACCCCGCCGCGACGGCTACTACTACTACCCTCCCGGCGAGTACTACTACCGGAGCCGTCCGACGACCAGGAGTAGGTTCGGAGGGTCCCACAGGAGGACGTGGGCCTTTCGTTCGTAGTGTTTCTTTTGTCCGCCGTTTTTTTTATTTTTAAAGGTTAATTCTGTCTTTCTTTTTATTATCTGTACTCAATACTGATGCTTCCGCTGACGCTTGTATGCGGCTTATGTATTCGAGCCCTCGAGGGCCCTGGCTTGTAATATAAAAGCTTGTAACTTTTATTTATGTTTAGAGTTGTGTTGTGATATCTTCAAGTGAGTCCTTAGACTTGATCGTGTGCATGTTTGCATGTATGATTCTGCACATTAAGCCGGGATCGTCACACAGGTGGGTGGGGACTTTCGTTTTGACCAGTTGTTTCGGGCATCTACACACACAATAGCTAAATTTGGCACCTCAAACGTTTTCGGTGAGCGTCTGGGCATGTCCTTTTAAGGACTCCATTTGTGCATGCATCCCTTTTCCCCTACTTTATTTTCAAATTGTCCGGTTAAAGCGGTGTGATTGGTGGAGAAGACAAGGAGAGAGAAATAAAGAATAAAAAGGAGAAAGGTGGTCCGGTGGGAAAACCAAACCTACGTGGCCACCTGCCTGGACACACCTAGAAAAATCCGATATCCATCCATATATGCCTGGATTATGGTGAGTTGCCGACAACACAGACTATGGGGACAAGTGGGGGTCCAGTTGGGTGGCTTTTTTTTCTCTTCTCTCTCTCCTGTCCGAACAATGATCGGGCTGTCCGGCCGACGTTTGGGGGGATAGAGTGGTCTGGTTGTAGATGCTTACGTTAATTTATAGTATCCCTTTTTGATATTATGCAAGTTATGTAGATTAAAAATAACCATGGCGTGATTTTATATGCAAGTTTACCTTCTAAAAAATAATTTGCTAATTTTTTTAACCTTCTATCATTATTTTTAGTTGTGGGTGGCGCAATTTCGTATACGATGATTTATAATGCAGACACCAAGAATTGTAACCCATCCTTGTAATAAGCTCTGTGACGTCTGTTATCTTGCAAGTCATGATCATTTCATGCAAGTCCATATGGGTTATGATCCAATTCAAATTCACATCTGAAAATCAACTCAAATTCATAAGTGGAAAATGAAGTTGATGAAACACTGTTGGAAAATGTTCATTAATGGCAAATACCCAGGAACATTTGTAAAATCATCATCATTGAAGTTGGAGTTAGATAAGTGACTCTAACAAGATGAAACAGCACCAAACAGGATATTCAAAATCCATTTAAAATCATTTCAAACACAATTGTTTCCAACTCTAACTAACCAAATCACTTTTTGGTGAGGGCTAAAATGGCACTGTAATATTTGGACTAAGTCCCACATTTTACCACAATGCAAAGTGCTCTAACTATTTCGAACAGAAATGAAATAAAGAAAAAAAAACCGAAAGGAAAAGATCAGTAAGCACTGTGCACTAGTCTAAAGTGCACAGTGCCACGGCCCAGCCCACTAGGCCCGTTCTCTCCCTTCTCCCCGTGTCGGCCGCGCCCTGGCCGCGCGCGGCTAACTCCCAGTCCGGCGTGACATTGTTGAATGCTGCCACAGCCACCGACGACACCAGAGGATAAGGGGAATCCCGACCATTCCCCCTGGTTCTCTCCCCCACTCTCTCTTTTCTCCCTCGCTCCGCCTCTGTGTTTTCCCCCTACAGATCCATGCGAGGCTGAGCGCCACCGCCGCCGCGCTCCGCTCAGATCCGCGGCCACCGTCGTTCCCGAGCTCCGCCAGGACATCCACAGCTCCGCCACTATCCTGCTACTTCGTCCTCAACCACGAGTCAGGAGCCCTGAGCCCCTGGAGCCGCTGGACGACGTCGCCCCTTTCTTCTCGGCCTCCCGCGATTTTCCTCGTCTTCTTCGGCGCGAACTGCTCTCCTAAGCTATCACCGGGCCACCTTGT
The DNA here is from genome assembly GCA_011799875.1 of Thinopyrum elongatum. Taxonomy (NCBI): domain Eukaryota; kingdom Viridiplantae; phylum Streptophyta; class Magnoliopsida; order Poales; family Poaceae; genus Thinopyrum; species Thinopyrum elongatum. The sequence goes on from CM022299.1 coordinate 2,865,663, forward strand.
GCCTCCTCGGTGAGCTCCTCTCTCCTCCTGCCTCTCTCGTTACCCTCCTCGCACGCCGTAGCTAGTTGCCCCGCACCCGACATCTTGCCCGTCCGCCGTCGGGCGAGCTCGTGCCGTGGCCAGGCCTTTGTCTGCGCTCACCTGAGGCCACCATTGAGCTCCTAGTGCTCTCAGGAGTTCGACGAGCTCGCGAACGACCTCTCCGTGCCTCTAACCTACTCCCGCGAGTTCCCGACGCGCTGCCGCCTTTGCTCGTCGCCGGCGTGATTCCGGCCATCCCCTGGTCCAGCAAGTGCCTCCACTCGCCGCGCGAGTCTCCTAGCTTTCGAACGCGCCCAACCGCAGCTCGAACCGAGCCCCACAGCGCGATTCCGCACCCTCCGCGACGCGCCGCACTGCGTTTTGGGTCGCCGGCGCAACTCCGGCGCCGGCCGCGCGACGTGCTGTCCACGTGGGTCACCCTGGCTCACTGACCAGTGGGTCCAGGGGCCCAGTTTGACCGGCTGACCTGATCAACGCGCTGACGTGGCAGCACAGTGTCCACTGACATGTGGGTCCCCTCATTCAATTAACCTAATTAAACATTTAATTAAATAAAATTAATTAAATTACCTAATGTCTCACCTGACAATGTGTGGGCCCGCCCCTAATTAACCCTGTGGATTCGTTTAATTCACTGTTTAAGATAAACAGAGACTGACATGTGGGTCCCACATGTCAGGATTGACTCTGGTCAGCGCCTGTTTACCGCTTGACGTCACACTTGACGTCATGCTGACATCCATAATTCTTTTCTGTAAATAAATAAATTCCAGAAATTCAAATAAACTTTGAAAATTATAACTTTTAAAACCGTAGCTCGGATCGAAAAAGTTAAAACATGAAAGTTGCCCAGAACGACGAAACGAGTCTGATCGTGCCGTCTGTTTCTTTATCGGAACCCCCTACGTAAAGAACTCGTGAACTCGGACACGTATCCGGCTGATATAGTGCACACACTCGTAATAAATCCCAGAATATATCTAAAATAACTAAAATGACTTAGCGCTGCATAATTAGGAAACCCTGCACTGCACAATAGCATCACACGCACCGTATTGCATTTTTTTGCATTATGTTTACCTGTTTCTTTTCCCCTCTTCTCTCTCGTAGACCCCCGACGTTGACAGCTGCTCCCGAGGTCAGACGCGCTCAGGAGTACGAATACGTCCCCGACGACACCACCGACGACCTTGCCCCTTGCCCAGAGCAAACGGCAAGCACCCCATTTTGAACATGCCTATTATCGCCTATTCTCTTCTCTCTATGCTTGCATTAGAACTGCTACTGCACTCTCTTCTGTTTTCCTATATCTGCTGCATAGCCTGATTATTGTAACTCTGCCTTGCTACCTTTCTGGTTATCCTAGACTGATAGTATAGCTGGTAGAGTTCCGACAGAGACCCCCACTTGATCCCGACTGCCCCGCTGATGTCAGAAGACCCGCTCATCGGGATTGAAGACCAGGCCCCGGCACCGCACGTCACTCATCCCCTTTAGTTGCCGAGACTGCTGGGTTTACCGTCGAGTGCCGAGGGTGATACCATCGTCAGCACTTCTGATGATACCCCTTGTAATTTAGTTAATCGGTCGTGGTAAGCAGGGTGATTCCTCCAACACCACCCCCGTAACGACGTCGTCGTGCACACCTCAATTGTGGACCTCGAGGGTGATTCCTCCTTCGTTCACCTTGACGGTAACATCAGCGGGAATATGCCATCGAGGATGATTCCTCAGGGTTCCCCTTGGTGTTGACACCACGATACCATTGATACTGTGACTTGCACTACCCCATGTTACTAAGACGGGTCGGCCCTGAGGGGTATCCCGCGAGCTTAATGCAAGTGATCTGGAGTCGGTTGGACCTGGATGGTGCCCGTGAGATAACTAGGAGTGTGGCCGGGCATTCTTAGCCCTTGCCGCAGTCCTCGAGACGGGGGCGACGGGGTCACATCGATCGTGAGTTCTGCTCGTTTTCCGCGCGCTCCTAATCCACTACGTTTGGATATTTGATCCGAGGGGCCTCTGGCCTGATAGCACTAACCAATCCAGTGGGCATAGTATGGGCGTTCTGCGTCGTAATACTTCAGCCCGACTTAATATTCGTCAGCATCTGAGCGTCACACGCTGGGTTGGACTGGGAAACCACCACGCGCTTGTATTAAGGGGTTGCTAGGTCTGCTCACCGGTGGTGTACGCAACTGCAGGAGCGTCCGGGAGTGATGGCCCAAGACCCCTGGGGGCATATGTTTATTCCGGCGTGCTGACCTCTCTGTTAGTATTTGGGTCGGTTGCGGCTGTTGCTTAGTCCGAGGCCGTGCATGACCCAGAAAGTGTGTCCGGCCGGGTTAAGCGAGCGTGTGGGTAGTTTGGGTGCACCCCTACCCTGCAGGGAGAAACTTCTATCGATAGCCTGTCCTACGGTAACGACACTGGGAGTTGTATCCCGATCGGTACAACTAGAACATGAGATGAGAACTGGTAGTACGGCTCTGGAGTGCTTTCTCCAGGGAGTCGAGAACGGATCTCAGGTTGAGGTTGATGATACTACTACTACTACTTTACATTATGTTCATCGTTCTCTTCTATTGCTGCAAGACTGTCGAAGATTGTTGAAGATGCTAGTCTTCGATAGGACTAGGCTTCCCCCCTCTATTCTGGCATTCTGCAGCCCAGTCCACATATACAACCATTCCTTGAAAATGTTTGCATATGTATGTAGATCCTTGCTTGCTGAGTACTTCGGATGAAGTACTCACGTTTGCTTTACTTTCTTTCTTTTCCCCTATTCCTTTGATGCCACCAGACGACAGAGCCCCTGAGCCAGACGCCCCAGTCGACGACCAGTACTACTACCCGCCTGGCGATGTACACTACCTACAGGAGCCGTTTGACGACCATGGAGTAGGATCGTAGGGTCCAGGGCAGGAGGCCTACTGCCTTTCGATCGTCGTACTTTATTTTACCCCCGCTCTGTGAAGGCTTATCTCTCTCTCTCTGTAATACATCTGTACTCAGATATCTCTGATGCTTCCGCTGACGCTTTATGCCATCGAGCTATGTATTCTAGCCCTCGAGGCCCTGGCTTGTAATATAAAGCTTGTATGACTTTATTATTGTTTGACGTTGTGTTGAGATCTTCAATTGAGGTCCCTAGGCCTTGATCGTGTGCTTCGTGTATGTGTTTAGTGGCACGATAAGCCGTGGTCATCATAGGTTGGTATCGAGCCGACCCTGGCCTCTCGGTATCCCCCCCTTCCAATTCCTGGCCGAAGTTGAGTCTAGTGGTCAAAACTCGTTGTTACTAAACTTGTTTGTGTGGCTTACGGCCCCACGTCGCCAACTGGTGGTTTAGGCCACGTTCCACCAACTGGGTGGTATTAGGAATCTTTTATTCTCGTCTTACTCTAGGATTCTTATCTCTCATCTCTTCGGGTTTAAATAATTTACCTAACACCGACATTTGGATCTCTTATTCTAATCCCCCGGAGAGCTGGATTCAGTGCGTTTCCCTTACGTTACTGATTATTCGCTGATACCCATTGTTCCTTCGCATGTTTTGTTGAAATTTGCCTTCTGATGATCGGTTAATTTCTCATGGTCTTTTGACAAACCCTGACCTCTCTGGTTTCAGATGGATCGACTGTTTCCCACCGCGGCCTACTCGCCAGCTTGTGCTTCGCACTTGGGCTCGTGATGCCCCTGGGATTTCCGCTGGTTCTGATCGCCCTCCTAACTAGTACTGGGTTTTACCGCTGGTATCCCCGAGTACATGGTCTAGAGGAGTCTTACCGGCGAGGTTCACCGGACACTTAATGTGAAGTTCGGATCTGATGATCAGCAGAATGACTCGACACCGACTTACAAACCTTTTCACCTGATCATAGGCGTTGACGATTGAGATCGGCTGTCCATGAGCCGCCTACTCTGCGTTGCAACGTCCCGAGGGAGCACAGCTACTTGGATATTCCTTGTTTCCGGACATTCCGTATGCACCTGTTGGAGATGCTACTGGTTCAGATTGGTGTAGGAGCATAGATAGGGGACATGCGGATCTTGGAAGAGAAAATCTGCTCACCAGCTTGGCCCCCGTACCGAAGTCTGATGAAGCGCTACGACCCTCAGATTCTCGATTCATTGCACATCAAGGCTCTGGATCGCACTGTTCGGCTCTGCCGCGAGTTGTTCGCCACTCGTAGCACTTAGCTACTACGAGGCTATGCCCGTTGCTTCAGCTGTTCGTGCAGGGATACATCCGAGTTATTCTCTTACCCACCGCAGGCCGAGAATGCGTCTATGGTTTGATTGGCCTGCATGGGAGGTCACATGCTGCACGTGGACCTCTTCTTCAGTTCGAGAACCGGTTCCTGCATCAAGTGCACATGGAGCCCAGGAATCCGCCGGGCGACGAACATTCGTCGTCCGCACTTTGCATTACCCTGTGTCTCGTGGTTTTTCTCCGCCCCACGCTGATGTAGCCTTGCTATGTCACGTTGTGTACTTTTCCCTTACCGCGTGCCTTGCGTGCCGTCTAGTGTGTCTAGCTTTTCAATTGCCGCCGTTATGCCTTCCCTATTGGGGTAACACGACTCGTGTATGGATCGTATGTCTTAAATGACTACGTGTGTTGGTGGTCACGGAGGGGGGGTCTCATTGACCTCTTTCATCGATGTCTGTTTACATCATGGTTTATTGTTCAAACACTTGCATAAGCTATTGCCTGAAAACCCCTGTTGAAATGCGAGCAGGATGCTGACACAACCCGCCACCGCCAGCCGCCCCCCTGATTACTGGCGCGATGATGCAACATGTTGAACTCAACCGCCAGTATTATGACGGGGGATTATGCATGGCAATTCCTCTGTCCTGATGCTAATCAGCAGCCACCATCCACTTACCCTTTGCCAGAGTTTCATCATAGCTCATCCATCGTTTTTTCCGCAACACAGTCACCTGTAACACGCCCCTTGTACTAGCTCGCTGACACTCTGTATAATTGTGCATCCCATGATCCATTTGTCAGTGCCAAGGTCATATGGGTTAATGAATCCAAATCAATTTCACATCTAAAATCAACTCAAATTCCAAAGTGAAATATCAAGTTGATCCAAACACTGTTGGAAACATGTTCATACAATGGCAAATAATCCAGGGACATTTGTAAAATCATCATTAATAAAGTTTGGAGTAGATAAGTGACTCTAACTAGTTGAAACGCACAAAACAGGCAATATTAATTCCTTTAACATCATTACTCATTCAATGGCTTCAAAGCTTTTCCAACCTACTTTTGGTGAGAGCTAATATTGCAAACCGTAGCTCGGATCGAAAAACTTTCTACATGAAAGTTGATCAGAACGACGAGACGAATTTGACCGTGCTGTCTGTTTCCATGTCGGGACCCTCTACGTAGGTGAACCCGCAACTTTCTGCCCGTTTCCGATAGATGAATAGTGCATATACACCGGTTAATAAATCCCACTTTAATCCCAAAATAACTAAAATGACTTAGACATATCTGTAAGCAACCCTGCATTGTATCCTAGGCATAGCATGCTCTGTGTTGCATTATTTGATGTGTATTTATTTGTCTCCTCCCCCTCTTCTCTCTCGTTAGACC
>CM022299.1:3621921-3665610 GCA_011799875.1 Thinopyrum elongatum
TCACCTTCCACTGATGATTAGAATGCTTGCGACCTTGCGTTTAATAACCAGTTTTTTGTACCGGTCAAGGCCTGTATGTATTAGACTATGTGTGCTTGTCTGTTTGAAGAGCACAGATAGAATGGCCAAACTGCATAGATACATCGGAGTAAAATACGGTGAGAGTTAGTAAACACCCTATTTGCGTCGAAGGGGAAAGGTCCACACATAGTGAAAAAAATCATCCAAAATCACAAGGTAATAGAGATAGCCAGTATTACTTAGAAAGGGGGTGGTCCATACATCACCATGGATCAATTGAAAAGCAAAAGGAGCAATAAGTAAAAGAATGAAACAACATACAAAGACAAGCAGCTTTCCAACATGACACTCGTGGCAAGTGTGATCGTTCAGTTTATTAAGGCTGCAAGCTAAACCAGCTAAGGGCATTTCTAACCGATCTCGTGAAAAATAAAGGAGTAAACGTCGAGTAAACCGATCTAACTTACTTTTTACTCCTCTAACGTTGGATAATGGATCGGTTAGAAATGCCCTAACTCACTGAGGTAACTGCAGAAAATGACACCTAAACCTAAAACTACTGAACTGAAGTTACTAAAGGCAGACAATAACGGGGTGCTGTAAGAGGGAATCTCCTTCACATGCAGATTGAGCATGTCAAGTCCAAACTAACTAATGTCATTTCATGCATCCAAGAGGTAGCAGTAGTCAAGTACTGGACTTGCATGTTAGTACTCCCTCTGTATCTAACGCTCTTATATTTTTTACGAAGGGAGTGCAAATCTTTTCTACCCTTGATTAAGTGTGTGATGTCACACCACCGATGGATGCATGAGACACTGGAAATTCCTTCGTCCCCAAAATATCAGGTCACACATCAAACCTATGAATCACAGATGAAAGGATGTTGGAAATTCGCCCTCAGGATCGTCACATCAAACTACCGAAACACACGCGCACAAAAAACTGATCGCCAAAGGGCCCTTGTCGTGCCCTCTTTCTCTCTTTATTTTTAATTTTTTGAACGAAGACGCTAGAAGCGTCCGGCTTTAATTAATAAAGCCACCATGCAGCATCCATAAGGTTCAAAATACACAAACCATACAACTAGCAGAGACCCATAACTACGAACAGGTTCATAATGAACTAGGTCCAAAATAACAAGAGGCGAGGTACATAGAATAAGTGACAACATGACGCCTCCTCCTGCCACCCAAACGCAACACTTGGGTTCCCAAAGATTGTAACAGCTACCAGATTGCCGAACCAGCATCAGGGTGGTGCGGATCTCTCCATGATTGTTCCCATACGCTCAGCATCGCGGTGCTTCCCCCGAGGTGACCACTTCTGTATGATAGATGACATTTAAAGATAACGTCAGCAGGGTGAGAAGGAAATTTTTTTCTCAATGGTAACTTGTTCCGGATCGTCCATAGTGACCCAATAGCGCCCCAATGCAACGCCACACGATCCTAGCCCACACCCCCCTCTGGGTTTGAAGTATGCTAAGTAAATCCAAACCAGTCCGAGGATTCCAGTTTTGTTGGAATGCGTCTAACCGCCACTCCACGCAAACTTGGCTAAGGCGCACTTAAAGAAAACGTGGTTCGCATCCTCATTCTCACCACATATTGTGCAAAATCCATCCGAAGGGCCGTTCCGTTTAGCCACATTATCTGAAGTTGGGAGGCGGTTTTTAAACAATTGCCACATGAAGATCTTAACTTAAGTGGCAGCCCCGCTTTCCATAGCCCCCTAGCTATGTCCAAGTTGTTCTCCTCGGTTAGCTTGGAATAAAGTGAATTCACCGTGATTTTTGGGACGAGGCTAGGCCCCAAGTGACTGAATCAGCCCCCAAGCTGAGTTGTCGATTACCAATCTTAGCAACCAACTCATCCCAACTTACCCTTTCGGGCGGAGTGAGGGATCGCACAAAATGGATCGATGGCGGAGAGGTACTAAGGGCATCGCCAACCATCGCATTAGTATCAGTGGCAAGTTGGTATAGCTGAGGATAGGACTGCCAAAGTGGCCATTTTCTAACCAAGTGTCTAAACAGAAACGGGTGGACATGCCGTTGTTTACCGCAAAACGGGCCCCCACCGTAAAAGCCGGACGGACCGCCTGGATTCCATTCCGAAACGATGATCCCGCATGTTTTGCTTTAAACACATTTCCATCCAGGAAATATTTTGCCCAAAGAGCTCCGCCCAGAGTCCCGACTCATTTTGGGCTAGACGCCACCACCACTTGGTGAGGAGGGCAACATTCATAAGCTTGGAGTTTGTGATCCCCAAGCCTCCGTACTTTTTAGACCTACAAACCGCTGCCCATTTAACCAGGTGGTATTTCCGCTTGATTCCCGTTCCTTCCCAAAAGAACCGGAGCGCCGAGTGCCGAACTTGGCGTGCACCCCATCCGCCAAAGGAACATACCCATCGTGAAGAGTGGAAGAGGATAGGCTGAGTTGGTAAGGATCAACCTAGCTGCCGACGACATAAACCTCCCACTCCACGGGCTAACCCGATTCGCCACTTTGCCATACAAAGGCTCCCACTCGAAAATAGACAATTTCCGATGGGAAATCGGGAGGCCAAGGCACTTAATCAGAAAGCTCCCAAGCTTGCAATTAAGTAGGTTTGCAACACGCATGCTCTCCTGGTGATCCATACCCATGGTAATCACCTCACTCTTGAGAAAATTTATTTTTCAACCCTGAGAGGATCTCGAAGGCGAGGAGCAGCAACTTGATCGATGCGATGCTGTGGTTGTCAGGCTCAAAGAGCAGCATCGTATCGTCTGCGTATTGCGGTGCGTCACCCCCCCCCCCCCCCCCCCCCCCCCCCCCAGGGATGCGGTGGGGCACTAACCCTTTTATGTGCCCCGCCGATCTGGCTTTGGCCAGCATGGCCGACAAGGCATCCGCAACAAAATTTAAAATAAGCGGCGAGCTAGGGTCACCTTGGCGGAGTCCCCTTCTGTTGCGGAAGAACTTGCCGACCTCACCGTTTATATTGACCGCAGTCTGTCCACAACTGACCAGATGCATAATACGGTGAACAAAGCCTGCCTCAAATCCCTTTTTGAGGAGCACCTCCCGAATGAACTCCCAGTTCACTCGGTCGTAGGCTTTTTCGAAGTCGAGCTTAAGTAACACACATTTCCCTTTGGTGCGCTTTAGCTCATGGACAATCTCAAGAAGCGCAATCGGTCCCTCTAAGATGTTGCGCCCCTTAAGGAATGCACTTTGGCTATTAAGAATCACTCGCTGAGCAATGGGCGCTAGGCGCGAAGCATAAGCCTTCGCACACAGCTTAAAAGGCACGTTGATAAGCGTAATAGGCCTAAAAAGTTTAATGTTGTCCGCGCCATTCACCTTAGGTATTAGGCTAATAGCGCCGTAGTTCAGGCGGGATAAATCTACTGTGCCTAATGCAAAGCCATTTACAATCGCATAGAAGATATGCTTAAGACAGGGCCAAAACTTTTTAAAGAACTCTACGGGCCAGCCATCGAGGCCCGGCGTTCTCTTTTTCTCTCCGTTACAAAACTCACGCCATGGCTGTGCATATATATATGCATCAACAGCCGACCTAATGGAACCCAAACCTAGTCGTAATAGGTTGCAAGCTGTGGTGGAGCCACCGGCGGCAACGGGAAGGGAAGGCGCGACTGGGATGCCACCGGCGGTAACGGGAGGGGGAGGCGCGACTGGGATGCCACCGGCGACGGGAGGGGGAGAGGCGCCGAGGCTGCCGCCTTCGCCGTCACCCTCGATCGAACTGTCTGAAGTGTGGTCTGGTGGAGAGGGATTCAGGCTGCGTTTGGGGATTTTGACCGGGGAGACGACCAACTTTTTCTGACCATGGGCCCTCTAGGGTGATATGGCGGACATGGACAACGCGGCGTACGCGGGCCATATGTTTATACGTAGCCCAGGACTGGCTGCACGAGTTCGAGGACCGTATTGACATCGTATTTGTGAGTTTAGGGACTGTATTGGAGCAGTTTCAGAGTTTAAGGACCATTTTAGACCTTGCCAGCAACTTCAGGGACGGTTCATGCATTTTACTCCCCTTCTTGCTGCGAGGAACTTGTACTCCAGCCTTTACTTTTACTCTCTCTCTCTCTCTCTCTCTCTTGCGTGGATACTTGTACTCCATGTTAGCACCGATTCAGTTCAATTCGGTAAGATAGCCATGAAGGCTTCATCTCCCTCTACCTCAATCACGCCAGCCATGACCGCACCGGCGACGCCACCGCGGCTTTCCACATCAGCATCCTCGACCACAACACCGGCAGGCTGTCGTGGGTTAACGGCGAGAAGCAATTACCAAATGAAGTCGGCGGCCGGTGAGGCCCAAGGCGGGGTGGGGCATGGCCACGCAGCTTCTCGCATGACGCCCGTTCATGGGGTTGGGATGAATTCATCAAGGTTGAAGACCTGGACGACGAGAAGCACCTCAGGGACGGCTGCTTGTACATCCTTTGCGACCTCACCGTCTTCGACGTGCCCACCACCGACTACTTTGCACCCCACGGCGACCACGGCGAACCCGCAGCCAAGTCGCTGGTAAGGCTCAAACTGATACAAGGGTAGCGTTGATCACTGACTTGTTAGGAGGCTCTAGCTACTATTTCTTCTTTCTATTTTTCGCATGTAAGCGATGCTGCGCAGTATCTTTCCGAGGGTTTTATTTGTAGGATGCGCATTTTGATTCGTTGAGGCAAAGTTTCATCCAATAACAATTCTTATTAGTATGTGTTCTGTGATACAAAAGTAACACCTGGTATGTCTAAGAAATATTTCTCGGCCTAAGGGCATCTCCAACGCTGACCCCCAAACCTGCTTCCGCATTCGTCCGCGAATCAAAGGGACCAGTCCACGAACACGGATGTGAAAGACGACCATTGAAAGCTATCCGCAAACATTTCAAGCATGATTTAAAATAATCAAACAAATTTAAGCAAGCATGTCGGATTTCATTCAAGTTCAGAGATATTGTATCTACATATACGACCGATATTTCAGCCATTTAACTGAAAACTAAAATATAAAACATAGCTTGTACCAGACTACCACCTCGTACACGTGGTCGCCCTGCCCGACCGCATCGGCATCGCCGTCAGTGTCGTCGTCGTCGTTGTTCCTCTAGCGGCGCTAGGGCGCCGGTGGCCCACGGCAGCCTTGTCCGGTCGCAGCCTGCCGCTCACGGAGAAGCCGTTTCGCCTCCTCCTGCGCGGTGTGTACGGCCGCCACGACCAATTCTGATGGCGCCTGCGTTGCTATGGCGGCGGCCTTGCCCCTGCCGGTGTTGGTGGAGAAGTTGCTAAGAGACCACTCTTCGATGCCAAGGCGGCGGCACTGCCGGTCGGTCGTCTCCACGGTGGTGACGGTGTTGTTGAGGGCCCAGACGGTGGCGTGGTCTAGGTTGTTGCGGACCCCATTCCGGCGCCTCGTCCGACTCTGTGAACGACGAGCCGCGAGGGGCGTTGCACAGGTCATAGCATGCCTATTGTCTCGCTGTCCACTCCTCCTTCGACACGACGGCCCTCGAGCCAGAGGGATCGCCGCCACCGAGGAAATGAAGGATGCGGCCTCGCGCCTTCGTGATCGCGGACGGCAGCTCGTCCTTGACGAACTACCCATGGCGGTTGTGTCGGGGCGTCGATGCTGGCCCGTCAACACGGGTGTAGCGGCGACACTGGCTCCTCCTTCACCGCAGCGTCCGATTTGGACGCCGTGATTGTGTGTGTGTGGGGGGGGGGGGGGGGGGGGGGCTCCTCCTCACGCGGCTTATGAATTGGAGGGCTGCCGCTGTTGCGTGGGGACGCAGGCTTTGCCTTCACCCGCGGTTGCAAACTTCACCATATCAGAGGAGCTTACAAACGCCGAGATTTACAACTGATCAACTTATTCCATGCGGCGGCTTACAATGGATATATATAGTGACCTAGGTCAATATTGATTGGATGGGGGGGGAGGGGGTGGTGGCTGACTTCACTACACTCCGCTCGGCCCAAGCCTACCGGCGACCACGACCACGTACCAGCTAATTATGATGTTTTCAAATGACATACTTCTGATTTCTATTATCAGAAGACATTGTTTGTTCTTACATAAAACTATATAAATAGAAGATTTGCCAAAAATAATTGAGTCCCCGATGAATACTAACTAGAGTACTACAACTACCACTAGTAGAAAACAGGGCTTTGGTCCAGGCCAGCCCAGCCCATTATTCCGCGGTTCATTCCAGGAACCGGGACACATGGGGGCATACTCCGGTTCGTGCGCCCAGGGGGCCGGCCGGGGCTCGTGGGGCATTTGGTCCCGGTTTCGTCTGGACCCTTTTGTCCCGGTTCCAGACACGAACCGGGACCATGGGCCTCGCTCCTGGCCCACATCCATTGGTCCCGGTTCGTGGCTGGAACCGGGACCAAAGGGTGGCCTTTAGTCCCGGTTCCAACCACGAACCGGGACCAATGTTGTCCTATATATACCCCTCGCCCGCGGCAGAGCACTCCACTACTCTGTTTTTTTCTGGCCGGCAGGGAGGTGTTGTGGTTGTGGCTGCTCAGCTCACTCCTATGCACATAGGTGTTCGATGAAATGCCCGAGCAACACTACTTAAGCTTTCTCCTCTTCAAACTCGACCTTCAAGCTCCATTTCCCTCAAATTTGTCTAGGTTTAGCGGTCCGTCACGTCCCGTCCCCGTCTTCACCGCCGTCGATCGCCCGCGCCGATCTCGTCGCCAGCATAACCGTGGTGAGCCTCTTGTTCTTATCTTTTTTCTAAAAGAAAAAAAATTCTTACTTGTATGATTACATAGATACTTGTATAATTTTCTTCTTTATTATTGTTTGTTATTATTAGTGGCGATGGTTTGGTATCCGTCCCCGTCGGCCCTCGTCCTGTCTATGATTCGGATGTGGTATATATTTATTTTAAACTATTTGGTTCATTTATTGTTTATGACAATTATGCCGACCAACGTGACATAGATTTTTTTATCTAGGAGGTATGTGAACCGGAAATTCCAACCGACCCTATTGTCGAAGGTTAATTTAGTTGAAGAAGAAACAATTACTTGAAGGAAAAATTGAAAAAATTGAGGAGGAGAAGATGATATTGGAGTTGCATGTTCGGATGTCGTCGATTGATCACAAGATCAAATGGATCAATGCGCTTCAAGATTAGAAAGTATAGAAAATATGCCATTCATACCGAGGCTTGGTATCATTATGCCGTTGGATCAATTGTTACCTTGGTTGCGATTATGATCGCATTTGTTGTTGCATTGAAATGTTTTACATAGTTTCAATAATGTATGGTTTAATTAGATGCTCTGAAGAGCTATATGTTGTTCAATGAGAACTATGTATGTACTTTGGTTTTAATGTGATGATGAACTTCTATTAATTTGATCACTTATCTATTCATGATGTTTTGTAATGGTTTTTTGACACACTTAATTATATATAATGCACACAGATGAACCGGCAATGGATGTACGGTGACAGACGCACCTCCGAGTACATTAAGGGCGTGCATAATTTTCTCGAAGTGGCTGAGGCAAACAAGCAGAATAGTTTTATGTGTTGTCCATGCCCTATATGTGGGAATACGAAGTCTTACTCTGACCAAAAATCCTTCACACCCACCTGCTTTATAAGGGTTTCATGCCACACTATAATGTTTGGACCAGGCACGGAGAAATAGGGGCTATGATGGAAGACAGCGAAGAAGAAGAGGACGATGACAACTATGTGCCCCCTGAATCCGATGATGTGCAACGGGGAAGCTGAAGATCAAGAGGAACCAACGATGTGTCCGATGATGATCTCCGTCGGTCATTGTTGATGCAAGGAGACAGTGCGAAAGTGAAAAGGAGAAGCTGAAATTCGATCGCATGTTAAGAGGATCACCAAAAGGGTTGTACCCCAATTGCGAAGATGGCAACACAAACCTCGGTACCGGTACTGGAATTGCTGAAGGAAGGCAAAAATGCTGTGCCTGACAAGGATTTGAGAGGCTACTGAAATATTGAAGAAGAAGCTTCCAAAGGATAACGAATTGCCCGACAGTACGTACGCAGCAAGAAGGTCGTATGCCCTCTAGGATTGGAGGTGCAGAAGATACATGCATGCCCTAATGACTGCATCCTGTACCGCGGTGCGTACGAGATTTGAACGCATGCCCGGTATGCGGTGCATTGCGCATAAGACAACAGATGACCCTGGTGATGTTGACGGCGAGCCCCCCGGAAGAGGGTTCCTGCCAAGGTGATGTGGTATGCTCCTATAATACCACGGTTGAAACGTCTGTTCAGAAACAAGAGCATGCCAAGTTGATGCGATGGCACAGAGAGGACCGTAGAAAGACGGGAAGTTAGAGCACCCGCTGACGGGTCGCAGTGGAGAAAATCGAGAGAAAGTACCGGACTGAGTTTGCAGGTGACCCAAGGAACGTATGGTTTGGTTTAAGTGCGGATGCATTAATCCTTTCGGGGAGCAGAGCACAATCACAGCACCTGGCCCGTGACTCTATGTATCTATAACCCCTCCTTGGCTGTGCATGAAGTGGAAGTTCATTATGATGCCAGTACTCATCCAAGGCCCTAAGCAACCCAGCACGCGACATTGATGTGTACCTAAGGCCATTAGTTGAAGAACTTTTACAGCTGTGGAATGGAAACGGTGTACGTGTGTGGAATGAGCACAGACAGAGGAATTTGACCTGCATGCGTTGCTGTTTGTAACCATCAATGATTGGCCTGCTCTCAGTAACCTTTCAGGACAGACAACACAAGGGATACCACGCATGCACGCACTGTTTAGCTGACACCGAAAGTATATACCTGGACAAATCAGGAAGAATGTGTACCTGGGGCATCGTCGATTTCTTCCGACCAACCATCAATGTCGAAAGAAAGGCAAGCAATTTCAAAGGCGAGGCATATCACCGGAAAAGCCCGCCATGCGTACCGGTGATACGTACTTGCTATGGTCAATGATTTACACGTAATCTTTGGAAAGGGTCCCGACGACTATCTGTTCCGAATGACGCTGAGGGACGCGCTCCCATGTGGAAGAAGAAATCTATATTTTGGGACCTACCCTACTGGAAAGACCTAGAGGTCCGCTCTTCAATCGACGTGATGCACGTGACAAGAACCTTTGCGTGAACCTGCTAGGCTTCTTGGGCGTGTATGGAAAGACAAAAGATATATCGAAGCACGGGAGGACCTGCAACGTTGGCAGAAAAAGACGGCATGCCTCCAAAGCAGTATGAAGGTCCTGCCAGCTACGCTCTTACCAAAGAAAGAAGGAAATCTTCTTTGAATCCTGCTCAGTATGAAGGTCCCGTCTGGCTTCTCGTCGATATAAAGGGAATAATAATATGGTAGAGAAAAGTTTCGAACCTAAAGTCTCATGACTGCCCCGTGATTATGACGCAACTGCTTCCGGTTGCATTGAGGGGGCTTCTACCGGAAAGTCGTTATCCATTGTGAAGCTATGTGCATTCCTCAATGCAATCTCTCAAAAGGTGATCATCCAGAAATCATACCAAGGCTAAGGAGTGATGTGGCGCAATGTCTTGTCAGTTTCGAGCTGGTGTCCCACCATCCTTCTTCAAATATCATGACACACGTCCTAGTTCATCTAGTCGACGAGATTGTCGTTCTGGGCCCCGTATTTCTACAAATATGTTCCCCTTTGAGGTTCATGGGAGTCCTAAAGAAATTGTTCGTAACCGCGCTAGGCCAGAAGGAGCATTCTCCATGGCATCAACGGATGTCATTGGGTTTGTGTTTGATTCATTCCTGACCTTAAGAATATTGGTCTCCCTAGCGATCGGGCGGTATGATGGAGACTACTGGAAAAGGCACGCTAGGAGGGACTCATAATATGCAGGGACGGGCATTCTTTGTCTCAACACACAACTTTCTACAGAACTCTACCTTGGTGACCCCGTATGTCGATGAACACAAGAACATTCTGCGCTCCAAACACCGGAGCAGTGTGACGACTGGATTACATGTGAACACTCAGGACTTTCGGCAGTTGGTTGGAAACACATCCAGAGATGACAACACTGTTTCTGATGAGCTGTACTCGTTGTCCAGGGGACCATCTTCGACTGTATTGACTTACAAAGGATACGAATAAATGGGAATACATTTTACACGATCGCCCAAGATCAAAAAGCACTAACCAAAACAGTGGTGTCCGCTTTGATGCGCACAACAAGAGGGGAAAGGACACATATTATGTTACATAGTGGACATATGGGAACTTGACTACGGACATGATTTTAAGGTCCCTTTGTTTAAGTGCAAATGGGTCAATCTATCAGGAGGCGGGTACAGTAGAGCCACATTACGGAATGACAACAGTGGATCTACAATCTTGGGTACACAGACAAACCATTCGTCCTAGCCATTGGATGTGCGCAGGTTTTCTATGTGAAGGACATGTCTACCAAACCGAGAAAAAGAAAAGATAAGGAAGCGAATACATCATACGTGAGCCAAAGCGCCATAGTTCTTTCAGGGAAAAGAGACATCGTGGGAGGTGGAGGGTAGACATCTGAGGATAGAGATTATAGAAAAGTTTCATGAAATTCCTCCCTTCAAAGTCAAGGCTGACCCAAGCACCCTGTTAAGCGATGAAGAATATCCATGGTTACGGCGCAATAAGCAAAGGATCAAGCGAAGAAAAGTGAAGACAGATGAAGTCAGAAAGGGTTGAAATGATGATGTGGCTTGAATGGTTCATTTTGAGCACACAAAAAGTCTGGAGTTCAATTAGTTCAAAAAAAATGAAATCCCTTTGTAACAGGTGAGTTTTTTGTCCCAAACCCTGATACTTCGAAAGAGATGTCCATTTTGTACACAAGTGCATCCAGTTTTTGCCGTAACCCTCTCAACTTTTAGCACATGCTATGTGGGTGAAATGATGATATCATGCCAATTTTCAACCTCTTCAGAGTTCATTTGAAGTGCTTTTCAATTTCAGGGTCATTTAGCTCAAAAAATCAGAAATGCATAAAAATAACAGATGAACTCAGAAAGGTTGAAATTGATGAGTTGCTTTAAATGGTTCTTTGAGCACACAAAAAGTGTGGAGTTCAATAAGTTCAAAAAATGAAATCCCTTTGTAACGATGAGTTTTCGTCCGAAACCCTGATACTTCGAAAGAGATTGTCCATTTTGTACACGAAGTGCATCCAGTTTTTGCCGTAACCCTCTCAACTTTTTAGCACATGCTATGTGGGTGAAATGATGATATCATGCTCATTTTCAACCTCTTCAGAGTTCATTTGAAGTGCTTTTCATTTCAGGGTCATTTAGCTCAAAAAAATCAGTAAATGCATGAAAAATAACAGATGAAGTACAGAAGGGTTGAAATTGATGATGTTGCTTGATGTGTTCATTTTGAGCACACAAAAAGTCTGGAGTTCAAATAAGTTTAAAAAATATAAATCCCTTTGTAACAGATGAGTTTTCGTCGAACACCTGAGTACTTAAAAGAGATTGTCCATTTTGTACACGTAGTGCATCCCGTTGTTGGGGGGGGGGGGGGGGGGTGACGCACCTGCAATACGCAGACGATACGATGCTGCTCTTTGAGCCTGACAACCACAGCATCGCATCGATCAAGTTGCTGCTCCTCGCCTTCGAGATCCTCTCAGGGTTGAAAATAAATTTTCTCAAGAGTGAGGTGATTACCATGGGTATGGATCACCAGGAGAGCATGCGTGTTGCAAACCTACTTAATTGCAAGCTTGGGAGCTTTCTGATTAAGTGCCTTGGCCTCCCGATTTCCCATCGGAAATTGTCTATTTTCGAGTGGGAGCCTTTGTATGGCAAAGTGGCGAATCGGGTTAGCCCGTGGAGTGGGAGGTTTATGTCGTCGGCAGCTAGGTTGATCCTTACCAACTCTAGCCTATCCTCTCTCCCACTCTTCACGATGGGTATGTTCCTTTTGGCGGATGGGGTGCACGCCAAGTTCGGCACTCGGCGCTCCCGGTTCTTTTGGGAAGGAACGGGAATCAAGCGGAAATACCACCTGGTTAAATGGGCAGCGGTTTGTAGGTCTAAAAAGTACGGAGGCTTGGGGATCACAAACTCCAAGCTTATGAATGTTGCCCTCCTCACCAAGTGGTGGTGGCGTCTAGCCCAAAATGAGTCGGGACTCTGGGCGGAGCTCCTTTGGGCAAAATATTTCCTGGATGGAAATGTGTTTAAAGCAAAACATGCGGGATCATCGTTTCGGAATGGAATCCAGGCGGTCCGTCCGGCTTTTACGGTGGGGGCCCGTTTTGCGGTAAACAACGGCATGTCCACCCGTTTCTGTTTAGACACTTGGTTAGAAAATGGCCCACTTTGGCAGTCCTATCCTCAGCTATACCAACTTGCCACTGATACTAATGCGATGGTTGGCGATGCCCTTAGTACCTCTCCGCCATCGATCCATTTTGTGCGATCCCTCACTCCGCCCGAAAGGGTAAGTTGGGATGAGTTGGTTGCTAAGATTGGTAATCGACAACTCAGCTTGGGGGCTGATTCAGTCACTTGGGGCCTAGCCTCGTCCCAAAAATTCACGGTGAATTCACTTTATTCCAAGCTAACCGAGGAGAACAACTTGGACATAGCTAGGGGGCTATGGAAAGCGGGGCTGCCACTTAAGATTAAGATCTTCATGTGGCAATTGTTTAAAAACCGCCTCCCAACTTCAGATAATGTGGCTAAACGGAACGGCCCTTCGGATGGATTTTGCACAATATGTGGTGAGAATGAGGATGCGAACCACGTTTTCTTTAAGTGCGCCTTAGCCAAGTTTGCGTGGAGTGCGGTTAGACGCATTCCAACAAAACTGGAATCCTGCGACTGGTTTGGATTTACTTAGCATACTTCAAACCCAGAGGGGGGTGTGGGCTAGGATCGTGTGGCGTTGCATTGGGGCGCTATTGTGGTCACTATGGACGATCCGGAACAAAGTTACCATTGAGAAAAAATTTCCTTCTCACCCTGCTGACGTTATCTTTAAATGTCATCTATTCATACAGAAGTGGTCACCTCGGGGGAAGCACCGCGATGCTGAGCGTATGGGAACAATCATGGAGAAGATCCGCACCACCCTGATGCTGGTTCGGCAATCTTGGTAGCTGTTACAATCTTTGGGAACCCAAGTGTTGCGTTTGGGTGGCAGGAGGAGGCGTCATGTTGTCACTTATTCTATGTACCTCGCCTCTTGTTATTTTGGACCTAGTTCATTATGAACCTGTTCGTAGTTATGGGTCTCTGCTAGTTGTATGGTTTGTGTATTTTGAACCTTATGGATGCTGCATGGTGGCTTTATTAATTTAAAGCCGGACGCTTCTAGCGTCTTCGTTCAAAAAATTAAAAATAAAGAGAGAAAAGAGGGCACGACAAGGGCCCTTTGGCGATCAGTTTTTTGTGCGCGTGTGTTCGTGTAGTTTGATGTGATCGATCCTGAGGGCGAATTTCCAACATCCTTTCATCTGTGATTCATAGGTTTGATCGTGTGACCTGATATTTTGGGGACGAAGGAATTTCCAGTGTCTCATGCATCCATCGGTGGTGTGACATCACACACTTAATCAAGGGTAGAAAAGATTTGCACTCCCTTCGTAAAAAATATAAGAGCGTTTAGATACAGAGGGAGTACTAACATGCAAGTCCAGTACTTGACTACTGCTACCTCTTGGATGCATGAACTGACATTAGTTAGTTTGGACTTGACATGCTCAATCTGCATGTGAAGGAGATTCCCTTCTTACAGCACCCCGTTATTGTCTGCCTTTAGTAACTTCAGTTCAGTAGTTTTAGGTTTAGGTGTCATTTTCTGCAGTTACCTCAGTGAGTTAGGGCATTTCTAACCGATCCATTATCCAACGTTAGAGGAGTAAAAAGTAAGTTAGATCGGTTTACTCCGACGTTTACTCCTCTATTTTTCACGAGATCGGTTAGAAATGCCCTTAGCTGGTTTAGCTTGCAGCCTTAATAAACTGAACGATCACACTTGCCACGAGTGTCATGTTGGAAAGCTTGCTTGTCTTCTGTTTAGTTCATCTTCTACTATTGCTCCTTTTGCTTTTCAATTGATCCATGGTGATGTATGGACCACCCCCTTTCTAAGTAATACTGGCTATCTCTATTACCTTGTGATTTTGGATGATTTTTTTCACTATGTGTGGACCTTTCCCCTTCGACGCAAATAGGGTGTTCTACTAACTCTCACCGTATTTTACTCCGATGTATCTATGCAGTTTGGCCATTCTATCTGTGCTCTTCAAACAGACAAGCACACATAGTCTAATACATACAGGCCTTGACTTCGGTACAAAAAACTGTTCTATAAACGCAAGGTCGCAAGCATTCTAATCATCAGTGGAAGGTGATTTACATAAAAAAAGACAGTTTCCTCAACAACGAAAGAAAGTAAATGGCACGGCGAAGGCTCGCATCACCTTCAAGTATTATTGGATACTACAAGGACACACAAATGCATACTTGGAAAGTCAAGATGATGTATACCAGCCAATCAACACACATACACAAACTTCATGGAAGACGAAGAACATTGAAGAACAATAATTTCACACAGTGTCAACTTTGTGAAATTTCTTTCCTTTTTCATATTATTATTCAATATAGATAAACAGAACGCAAATCCTCAGCTAAAACTCCGGAGGTGATGCACCACGACCCATTAATTCCTTCTATGCCATCCCACAGAACGAGGTCATGGCGGTTACAAAAGTCTACGCACGACTACAACGAGCCATGTTATTTCTTATGCAAGGCAGCCGATCGACTACATGTTATTCCTAAGCATGGCGGCACCCTTTCTTCTTGCAGTTGTTGTTGCAGTCATTCCTACAGGTGGGACCACACTGGTCGAATATGCCGCGCTTGCAAGGTTCACATTGTAGGGTGCCGTCGCTGATGCTGATGCAACTACTTTCAGCCACAGTGTTGCAGTCGCAAGTGCATGTGCCGTTGCTACTGCAGCAGGTACCCTTTACGGTGCAGTCCTCAAAGATGGATCTCTGGCAGCCCTCCCGAAGGCCACCGCCACGGCGGCAGTAGCCACTGCAGAAGGTTTCAGCCTCCGCCTGACAGCTGGTATGGCATTGCGTCTCGCACTCGCTGCATAAAGGCCTCGGGGGCCCAGGGAAGACGTGATCAGCATGGAGAAAACAACGACAACAGCAAGAAGAGAAGCACCACCTGCAGCCATTGTTGCAGAGCAAGCTTTGTAGCTAGAGAGGTGAATATGTGGAGCAAGAGAAGGTGAGTTGCTATATGATATGGTGCGCCTCCTGATACTATTTATAGGCTAGCTAGCTTGCAGTGGAAGATACGTAGTAACGTAGATCTAAACTAAATTATATGGATGGATGGCTATCTAAAGTAAACGGCACCATGTTACAGTCGGGCTAAAAAATGTTACAAGTTGGCTTGAGGAGGATCACTGGGCTCCATTAGTTTCCCTGCACTGTCTTGAACATCTCAAGTATGAACTTTCACAGCTTCATTTTGGTGGCTCACCGATCAAAGGGGGTAGTACTAAAATTGCTTGGTAACACTGTTTTGGGAACAATCACATGTGTTGTGTACTTTTCTTTTACTGCAGAGAACAATCACTTGAATGGCTGGCTTGACACTTAACCTAAATGCACAAGTTTTGGTACCCCTAACTACTTATCAGTACAAAGTTCTTTAACGAAGCATTGACTTTGACGAGATCAAGATCGGCGCACTACCGGACTCGCCCTCTAAGCCGACGGCCCCAGGCTGTCGGCATAGGCCACTTGCCGTCGGCTTAGGTCTATGCCGACGGCAGCCGTAGGCATATCCCCGTCGGCATAGATTACGTCAGCGTAGATGTGTCAGACCGTCGGCATAGAAAAGCCGTCGGCATAGGCACATATGCCGACGGCTTCCGTACGGCCGTCGGCATATCATCGCCGTCGGTAGTGATTTTCACCTGACGGCAACGGACGGCGCCGTCAAACGCGCTGACAAACCACGGGCGGCCACGTGGCAGAGATATGCCGACGGCCAAGCCGTCGGCATATCTCTGCCACGTGGCCACCTCTGGGAGCTCCTGGCAGCAGGGATATGCCGACGGCTAAGCCGTCGGCATAGATTTTCATCTATGCCGACGGCTTGGCCGTCGGCATACCCCTGCCATGTGGCAGCCACTGGGCAGTCTGTGCTGTTTTTTTTTATTTTCCCTGTTTTCTCTGTTTCAATTCATTTTGATAGCATTTCAAACCAGAAAATATGGGATTATGCAGAAATATGACAGTTCATCATCTAAACATACTCAAGATCATCGTCATCATTTAAACATACTCAAGTTCATCATCGGCGAAACTTCGTGAACACAAGTAGTGCAAGACATGGAACATCATCATCGTCATCTAAAGAAACTAACAAGTAGGAACATGAAAGGTATGGCACGATGGCCACATGCACGGGTATCATCATCGACATCAAGCAACACCACCGCCGCCAAAACCACCACCGCCAAAACCACCACCGCCAAGACCACCTCCGCCAAAACCGCCACCGCCAAAACCACCACCGCCAAGACCAGCACCACTCTACCAGATCAGAGTGACTGGTGGGGTCGACGAAGCAGGAGTCGAGCCACCGGTCCCCTACATGTTTGAGAGAAGATTCTAACGGTAAATATGATATGATAGTGTTGAATGAACGAGAACTAGTTTGTCAGTAATTAGGCAAATGTACTAACCGGACTATCACTGCCTAGTGCCACCCATTCATCGAACATGGGCACGTGTGGGGGTTCTCCCGCAGGTGGTGGTTGGGGTCCCATTTGTGGTGGATCCGTGCGGTTACTCCAAGATGCCAACATAGCCTGGATGTTAGTTAAACAAGCAAACTAGAAGGTCAGAAGGAATGAAAGTGCAAAAATTTAGCGTGATTTTAAGAGGGCAAAACTAACCGTCATCATCTGACAGTTGTAATCATCGTTTGCCTTCACTCGTTGCAAGTACTCCCGCACCTCGAGATTCCTATGCTCGACAAAGGCCTTATATGCCCACAAAATTTAGGTTGTTTCTAAGTGAGCAGTGCTGAAAATAAACTGAGAAAGTTAGAGAGAAAGAAGATAAAGGGGAAGTACTTACAGCATGCTGGCGGGCTAAGGGAGGCTGCGAACGCCCCGTACTCTCTAACTGGCTCGGGTTGGTAGCCCGAAGCCGTGTGTACGAGACCGAAGGAGTGATCAAGCCATCGAAACACGGATACCGGCCATGGGACTTCCCCTGGATGGCCACCACCGCCGTGTCGTCGATCTGAGACTGGGCGACGCCAGGAACATCCGGATGCAACCTCTGAAACTGCTGAGTGTAAGACTCCAGGTGCTCCTCGGTCTTGCCGTAGTACTGGCTCTCGCCGTCCTTGCGATCACTCCGCTCGCGGGCCAGCTTCCACGACTCAATGTCTGAGAGTGGCCTCTTCAACTTGTCATCCTGCAATGTCAAACAGAAGTTAGCCATACATAAGAACATGACGGTAAAGAAGAACAAAAATGCATCATGCATATAGATATACCTTCATGGCCTTGAAGCCCCAGTGGTTCATGTTTCCTTGGCCGTGTGTCCCATCTTTTCCATGGTTAGCCCGGGCCTTTCTGCTCTTGGCAGCAAACTCTGCATCGTCGCCGAGCCACCTATCCACCAAACTCGCCCATCCGTCATCCTTTCCATAGCACCAACGAGGAATAACCTATGCAAATTTTGGAAGCATGACATGTGAGCACGAAACGTATAATTGACTGCTTGAAACAATGAAAAGTCAGTAATAGTTACCTTCATGAACTGCTCCCTGTTCAAGGTAAGTCGTTGCCTCTGCGCTTGAGTTTTGGTCATCTTTTGATGAAGGTAGGTGTGGTAGTACTGCGAGACGGCAACCCAGCGCACCTCGTACTGCAACTGACGAGCTTTCTTCTTCGCAGCCGCCAGCAAGACCACGTCGGCTCTGGCCTTGTGCTCGTCAAGAACTCTATAGAGTTGCTGCAATCATGCATAAAACCAGAAGCAAACAAGGCATGAGTTGAGTGATTCAATGATAAACTATGAACGAAACTGAAGACAAGTGATTCAGAAGAGAACTTACCGAAAATTTGGTGATCACGGCCTTAGCGGCCGTCCCGTACTCCGCGTGGCTGTAAGCCTCGTAGTGGGCCCAGCTCGTGGCCAAAACCCGCAGCTCCGGGTCCCTGTCTGGCCGCGGGCAGAATAGGCCCGGCCAAAACTCCTTCAACAGGACAGTGATAAGGCCGTTCGGTTTACGGCCCTTTCCGTGAAGGATCCAGTTCCTGCAAAAGAATCAAAGGATTGCCATGTGTACAATAAGAAAATGTTGTCATGTGTTGAAAATATGATTGAGAGGCACTTACTCTGTCCATGCAGGTTCAATGAGCCACTTGTGCACCTCGATAGAAGGTGGTGTAGGTACTCCGGCAGTACCACGCAGCCACCCCTTCGGAGCACCCGGCGGCAAGTCACCCCACAACTCGGGGTCAACCTCCCCTCCACCACCCTCCTCGCCCTCCTCCTCCTCACCCTCCTCGGCCTCCTCCTCCTCGCCCTCCTCCTCCTCGCCATTAGGAACATACTCCTCCTCCTCAGACTCAGAAGGTGCCTCAGTATAGGAGGGCATCGAAGAAGACCCTCCTATTTCGGACACGGCCCAGAGTTTTTTGGCCCGGGTGCCTCTCCCCCACCTCCTCCTCCTCTAGGGGCTCTCCCCCCACCCCCTTCTCCTCTAGGGTCTCCTCCCCCGATCCCTCGACCTCCCTGTGAGGTGTCATCATCGCGTAGTCGGGGGGGAACCTTGTGGGCTCGTCCACTCCGAGTAAGTGATTTGAATTTGTTGAGGAAACCGGCGCCGCTGGACTTGCCCATGATTAGCAAACCTGCATTAACAAGATAATAAACAATTAGTAAGGATATCAAATAAACAAGCATACGGAAAAGAACATTAATAACAGAAGAGCACATTAAGCATACAGAAAAGAAGATTAATAACAGAAGAGCACATTAAGCACATTAAGAACTTACATTTTCTAGAACCCATATGAATCATCACTATTGTAATCTATTTGTCGACCGGTCTCATCATCACTATCATGCATATCTTCTTCGTTGTCTGACGGAGGTGGAGGCTCTTCCTCATCGTCAGCGTCTTCATTTAACTTTTCAAGCATAATTATGTCTCTTTGATTCACAATTGCCTCACCATCAATCCGTGCGTAGTCGTCGTTTGGGTCCAGGTCAGCATAACCCAAGTCATCATCCTCCTTGTTTCGGACCACGTCATCATGTTCCTCTTGAAAGAACACTCCCTCGTATGTCATGGGGTTTATGTTGTAGTAATCATCATCGTTCGGGTCCGGTAGCTTACCATGTGGCGACACCTTGAACACAACTTCCCAACCCTTTAGGTACTCTTTCTGGCATGGGTAAGGTAGATAATATACTTGTGTGGCCTGGGTAGCGGCGATAAAGAGATCAGCTCCGGCATAGATGGTTGATGGTTTAACTTCAACTAAACCAACAAAAGGCGTATGTCTCAGACCCTTTTTGGGGTCGAACCATCAGCATTTGAACACAGTGAGACTTAGGGGTTAGCGGCCACATTTGAATGTAAGCTCGTATATTTTTCCTACCCTTCTGTAGTAATCTACTTTATTATCTCCTTCGGTGAAGACTCCGGTATTTATAGTTTTAGGATCAGGCCGACTGTTCTGGTGCTCCTCTGTATGGAAGCGATACCCATTCACATCATACTTTTCGCATGTCATGACGGCAGGGTCAAAACCAATGGAAACCCATCTCAATTCTTCATCCATTGATTCGTTCGGATCATTTCCCTACAAGTTTAATTGAAATTATAGGGTGCATGAGTTTAATTGGAATTGTAGGATGAAATAGGTAATAGGGAAGTGTGAAAATTTACTTTCTCCATGAACCACGCAACGAAATTTTTCCTTCCATCAGCACCCTTTCTCAGAAGAGCAAGTGCCTCCGCTTCAGTAGGAGGCAGCATTCCCGTCCACTCTTCATCAACGAATCGACTACAATAAGAAAAGCGGTATAAGAACTAGGCAAAGTGAACATAACGAATTGACTAAAAGAATGGTGCAAAGGTATTACCTCATCCACTCATCCTCAACTTCCTTGATGTTGTGCAAGATATAGAACATGACATCCTCCCACTCATCTCGTGGCATGATATAAGGTGTCGAGCATCCAGCCCTGCCACCTTGCCCGATGAATAGAGGCAGCTTGGGTTTATACTTGGGTTCTTCTGTATTGTATGGAGACACCTTATTGTGCAGCGTGGGAACATGGTCCGGATAGTACGCTGTCCTGAGGTCTGCCACCTCCTCTAGGATAACTGCCTCAGCTATGGAAGCTTCAATCTTAGCTTTGTTTCCACATTTCTGTCTCAGATGCTTGTTCTGTCTCTCAGGGCCGTACTGCCAATGATTCTGCACAGGGCCCCCCAACAATACCTCGTTCGCGAGGTGCAAAATGAGATGTGTCATCGGAGTAAAGAAGCCTGGCGGGAAGATCTTCTCTAGCTTGCATATCAACTCCGGCGCCTTCTTATGCATTTCTTTTATCATCTCAGGACATACTTCTTTAGCACAAAGCGTGCGTAATAAATGGCTAAACTCCGCAAGCACACGCCAGGCACGCTCGGGAACATAGCCCCGAACCATCACCGGCATAATCCGCTCAATCCATACATGATAGTCATGACTCTTGAGCCCGGTCACTTTGCCCGTTGAAAGATTGACCCCCTTACTTATATTCGACACATAGCCATCAGTGAACTTCACGACGTGTTTCAGCCACTTGAATGCCTCCATCTTATGATCCTTTTTAAGTACGAAGTTAGCATCTGGCTTGAACCAAGATTTTCGACTGCCTGTGGGAGGCTGCATGTGTAGACGTGGTCTATCACAAATATTCTGTTGATCGACTCTAGCATTAACATTATCCTTTGTCTTATCAGGAATGTTGAGGATCGTGCGAAAAAGGGACTCTGCGACATTCTTTTCGGTGTGCATCACGTCGATGTTGTATGGAAGTTTGAGGTCCTTCAAATAGGGAAGCTGCATGAAGGGGGTAATGTGAGTCCAGTTGTGCGTCTCACCATATCCTTCAAAACATTTTTTCCCTTTACCTTTTCCTTTGCCCTCGCCCTAGTCTTCGCCTGTGGCTTTGCCTTTGCCTTTGCCTTTCCCTTCGCTGGCAGGCTTAAGAGCTTTTAGCTGAGCAAGCACATCCGCACCAAAAAACCTTGGAATCTCGTTTACTTCATGGACAACTTTGCCTTTTGTGAAGTTCTTCTTGTCTTCCCTATCAGGATGGTCTGGAGGGAGGAACTGTCGATGCAGGTCAAAGGCAACATACTTGCCACCATTTTTCAGCCAAATGAAAATCAAGGCATGCATGCACACTGGGCAAGGCATCTTCCCACTTGTACACCATCCGCAGAATAGGGCATAGCCGGGAAAGTCATGCATGCAATACTGTAGCCAAACTTTCATCAAGAAATTTTTCTGCAGATGCCGGTCGTATGTCAACCTCGGGAAGTCCAAGAATGGTGCAAATCATCCACCAACGGCTGCATAAACACACTCAAATTCTTCCCCGGATATTCACGCCCCGGAATTATAAGCGACAGGAACATGGTCTTGCGTTGCATTATGGCGCCAGGAGGGAGATTGAGCGGAATAAAAAATACGGGCCAGCAGCTGTATGGATTAGACGACATACCATATGGATTGAACCCATCACCTGATATAGCAATTCTGACATTCCCAGCCTCGGCTGCTTCCTCCGGGTATTCTATATCGAATGACTTCCATGCTTCACCTTCTGATGGATGTACAATTTTATTTGGATTGTACCTTTTCCCTTCCTTGTGCC
This sequence comes from Thinopyrum elongatum, assembly GCA_011799875.1. Lineage (NCBI taxonomy): Eukaryota > Viridiplantae > Streptophyta > Magnoliopsida > Poales > Poaceae > Thinopyrum > Thinopyrum elongatum. The sequence goes on from CM022299.1 coordinate 3,643,938, forward strand.
ACTTCATCATTTTGGCAGACTCCTCGGTGATGAAAAGGCGCTGCAGTCTTTTTATAAAATCAAGATACCAAAGAACCTTCACAGGGATTTTTAGCTCCTGCTTCTGACTGTGCTCATCGACCACCTCAATATACCGAGAGGAACCGCACTTCCTACAGTAGTTGTCATTCGCATACTCATGCCTAAACAAAAGGCAATTCTTTGGACAAACATGTATTTTCTCATAATCCATGGAGAGCGCCTTCATGATTTTCTTCGTAGCATACATGGTTTTCGGCAGTTCATGGCCCTCAGGGAGGCTGTTAGCCCATCCTCCCAGAAATGCTTCGAAGCAACCTCGGCTACAGCCGTACTCGGCCTTGACTGCCATCAGTTGCGAGATGGCATCCAGCACAGAGAGCTTGGCACCCTCATAAAGAGGTGTCTTTGACGAGGCCAAGATATCCAGGAAGGCCTTTGCGGTTTCCTCCGGCTCCTCCGGTTCATTCGCTGAATGTGACGGAGGTGTCGGCTGTGCAGCAAAGACATCATCTAGCATGTCTCTAACCCCATCGTCCTCATAACTAGCGACGCGTTGTCATATCACCTCCTCTCTACCACGGTCTCGCTGGGCAAAGTTTATCGGCATATTAAAGTTTGGCATAAATCCATGCGTGCGAAGGTGCTTAGTCATCTCACTCTTATCTCTGCGCATACGTCTCTTACATTTGGCACAGGGGCATTCTGGCACAATCCTCATTGGACTACGGAATATCTCTTTCAAAAACACATCAGTTTTCTCGACCCACTCTGTTGTTACTTGATTCCGACTGAAAAACCCACTATACATCCACTGATTATCTGCCATCTCTACTTTATTGGAAGCCACAAAAAAATTAAGGATTCATTTAAATTACTCACATCAATATTTTATTTTTTACAGTGTTGACGAGAAACGACATTTAATCCACCTACATCTCTAATAGGTAAAGATGGGTCCTAATCCCACCCGAGAATGTGTAGATTGAGTACATTGTCCATGCTCTACCCCATTCCGAGACAAAATTTTGGCAGCACCTCCCCGCTGTTCTACAAATACACGTCTCGGCAAAATACCGGGAGAATGTGCATCCGGAGAACAACGGGGAGGCGCCGCCGAAATCCTGTCTCGGAATGGGGTAGAGCATGGACAACGTACCCAATCTACACATCCTTGGGCTGTCCGTGGAAAACGCTGGACAATCCGAAAGAGCTGTGGTGATAAATATGCAATTGAATGCATATTTATCGATGCAACCCTTTCGGACAGGAGACGCCTAGGTTACGCGACTTGATGTGAAAATTTAATCTACTGACATGGAAAAAAAGCGGACGAGGTCATGGAATTGTTGCTCACCCTCCAATGTAGACGATGTAGTCGATCAAAGGAGAGGGATGATCGTGGACCAACACCTCCAACGTCGACGATCACTCCACGAAGATGGAACACCACAAATCCTGTTAATTCCACTGAGTGAAAAAAATTTAGGTCATCACCTCACATTAAGCATTGACACTTTAAACTATGAAAATAAATCTTATTTTGTCAAGTGTCAAATTTGGAAGCACTTATCATATCCCAATTTAGGTCATCACCTCACATTAAGCATTGACACATCAATTTTTTTTAGCAAGATCATCATGATGAAATAACCACTTATCATATGCCAAATTTGAAGCACATCTCACATAGCTACTTAACAACATCACAAACTGAAAATAAAAGATTCGTTAACAATTTTATAAACTAAGTGACTCAAGTTGCTTTTTTAACTATGATAATTCATTTTACCGAGATTCATCCATCTAGCAACCTAACAGTAGCAAAATATTTCATTTTGCCGAGATTCATCCATCCATCTAAGACACATACAACATTCATCCATCTAGCAACCAAACAACATCCAACATCCATCCATGCATCCAGTCATACATCCAACAGTAGCTAAATAATGCAAAAAATGAAAAAAAAACAAAGGAGTGCTAGCTCACCAGGCAGAGGGGCGTCGCGGCGGTGGAGTTGAAGGCAGGGGCCGGCGGTGGAGGGGACGGGAGGGCCGGGCGGGGGCTGGGCCGGCCGGAGAAGCCCGGCCCACACACAGCGGGGCGCGGGCCGGCGAGAGCCCACGCCACCGTGGTCGGACCGCCCGCCGACGCCGCGCAGGGTCAGGGAGGAGGGCGGGGTGGTCGGGGCGGCGGTGGGGTCGGGAGAGGCCGTGATGGCGGTGCGGCCGCGGGGAGGTCGGGGCGCGCGGGTTTGGAGAGGCCACGGGGCGGGGTCGAGGCGGCGCGGGTTGGAGAGGCCTTGGGTGGAAGGCAAGGTGCGGCGGGGTTGAGAGGCGGGGGGGCTTTGCCGGGTTGGATGCGGCGGCGGCGGCGCGGGTGTGGAGGAGGCGGCGGCGTGGGCGGGTGTAGGCGCGCAGCGGCGGCGATGCGGGTTGGGAGGCGCGGGGGGTGGGGGAAAGAATGAGTGGAGGAGAGGGGCGCCACGAGGGGATAAGGTAATCTATGCCGACAGCATAGCCGTCGGCATAGTTTAAGATGCCACGGAGCAAACTATGCCGCCGTCGGCATACATAGTATCCTTTTTTTGCAGCAGCATAGATAGCATTTGAAAACTGAAAAATAGTACCACATCGCCAAAGGAAGAGCAATTTGACCAGTTTAAATACTTGGCTAATCCATACGAAGCAAGCTCCGGTATTCATTAGACTTTTGTTAGGAAAACGGACTATTACTCTGAAACTTTCCGTGCCCGGGCACCGATCCGGTTTCCGGGCACTCAAGGTTTCAGAGTAATCGTCCGTTTTCCATGATGGATGCCGGTGTTTTTTATTTGCACTCTGCATCCGTGTACACCCGACACGGCCGTTCTCCCCTCCAGGTGCCGGTGGCGGCGCCGTCCGTTAGGGGGGCCACACCCCGGAGACGCGTGCCGCCTCTTCAGACATGCCACCACACCACCCCGCATGTATGAGGGGCCGGTGCGACGCTCCGGTGGCATTGCTACCCCCAGGGCCCCCGTCCCGCCTAACCCTGGAGAGGTTGACCACGAGATCTAGCCCTTTGACTTCCCACGGACGGGCTTTGACCAGTGGACCTCTCCACCCGGTTGTGTTAGGTCAGCCCAGAAGGACACCAGGGAGCAACATCCAGGCCAAACCCACAGCAACATCCCCTCCGTATAGACCCTACGGGTCTGTTTCCCCCCTCCAGGTGCCGGCGGCGGAGCCGTCCGTCAGGGGGGCCACACCCCGGAGATACCGAGATGCTTGCCGCCGCTTTATACAGGCCAACCAACACAACCCCGCCATGTATGGGGGCCGGTGGCGACGCTCCGGTTGGCATTGCTACCACCCCCCAGGGCCCTCCGTCCCGCCTAACCCTAGAGCGGTTGACCACGATATCTAGTCCCTTTGACTTCCCACGGACGGGCCTTTGACCAGTGGACCTCATCCACCCGTTGTGTTAGTCAGCCCAGAGGGACACCTCGAGCAACATCCGGTCCAACCCACAAGCTACATCCCCTCCGTAGTAGATCCAACGCTTCCGTTTCCCTTCCCCCTCCGGTGCCGCGGTCGGACGCCGTCCGTAGGGGGGTGCCACACCCCGGAGACGCGTGCGCCTCTTTCAGACATCCACACACCCACCCCGCATGTATGAGGGGCCGGTGCTCGACGCGTCCGTGGTATTGCTTACGCCCCCCAGGGCCCCCGTCCGCTAACCCTTGGAGCGGTTGACCACGAGATCTAGCCCTTTACTTCCACCGGACCGGGCTTTGACCAGTGGAAACCTCTCCACCCGGTTGTTTAGGGTCAGCCCAGATTAGACACGGTCTCACATCCGCCCTCAAACCCACGCAACTCCACCCGTATAGACACAACTCGGTCCGTTTCATCTCAATTTCCCCCTCCAGGTGCCCGGCGGTCGGAGCCGTCCGTCACGGGGGCGTCACAACGCCAGAGATGGTGCCCGCTCAGACGTGCCACAACACCACCCGCATGTAGAGGGGCCTGTGCGACGCTGCCTGTGGCATTGCTACCCCCAGGGCCCCCCGTCCCGCCAAACCCTGGAGCGGTTGACCACGAGATCTAGCCCTTTGACTTCCCACGGAACGGGCTTTGACCAGTGACCTCTCCACCCGGTTGTGTTAGGGTCAGCCAAGGGACACCTTGAGCAACATCCGGCCAAAACCCCACAGCTACCTCCCTCCGTGTAGACCACGCGTCCGTTCCCCCTCCAGGTGCCGGCGGCGGAGCCGTCCGTAGGGGTGGCCACACCCCGAGACGCGTGCCGCCTCTCAGACATGCCACAACACCACCCCGCATGTATGAGGCCGGTGCGACGCTCCCGGTGGCATTGCTACCCCCCCAGGGCCCCCTCCCGTCTAACCCTGGAGCGGTTGACCACGAGATCGCCCTTTGACTTCCCATGACGGGCTTTTGACCAGTGGACCCTCTCCACCCGGTTTGTTAGGTCGACCAGGGGACACCCTCAGAGCAACGATCCGGCCAACCCATCAGCTACAATCCCCTCCGTGAGACCAAACGCGTCCCGTTTCCCCCCTCCAGGTGCCGGGGCGGCGCCTTCCGTGAGGGGGGGCCACACCCCGGAGACGCGTGCCTGCCTCTTCAGACATGCCACAACACCACCCCGCTAGTATGAGGTGCTCGTTGCGACTCTCCGGTGGTAATTGCTACCCCCTCCAGGCCCCCGTCCCCCTAACCTTGAGCGTTGACCACAGAGATTCTAGCCCTTTGACTTCCACACGGGCTTTGACCAGTGGACCTCCACCCCCTTTTGTGTTAGGTCAAGCCCGAGGGACACCTGGGAGCACCACTCGGCTCTAACATCCACCGAGGCAAATCCACTCCGTATAACCACAACGCGTCCGTGTTATCTCATTCAACACATCACCCTCCAGTGCCGGCGGCGAGCCACGCATCAGGGGGGGCCACACCCGAGAGACTGCTGTGCCGCCTCTTCAGACATTGGGCCACAGACCCAGCCCGCATGTCAATGAGGGGCCGGTGGCGGACGCTCCGGTGGCATATGCTGCTACCCCCCAGGGCGCCCGTCCGCCGTAACCCTGCGACGGTGACCACGAGTATCTAGCCGTTGACTCCCACGGTACGGGCTTTGACCAGTGGACCTCTCGCGACCAACTTTCAGCCTTTTTAGGTCGAGGCCCAGAGGGACACCTGGGAGCACATCCTGCAAGACCCACAGCTACATCCCCACTCCGGTAAGACTTCCAACCGCGTCCTTTGCCCCCCCCCAGGTGGCCGGCGGCGGCGCCGTCCGTGAGGGGGGGGCTCTACAACCCCGGAGGACGCTGCCGCCTCTTCAAGACATGCATCAACACCACACCCCCCACCTTATCCAGCCCTGTTTTTCGCGTTCTCCTTCGTTTGCATTCAGCCTTTTAAATCCGCCCCCACCCATTTCTTCCCGTCCCCCGCCTAACCCTGGTAGGTGTTGATCCACCATGGCAACGATCTATAGCCCTTTGACTCCTCCGAATGAGTGCTTTGAACCAACGGTGGACCCTCTCCACCCGGTTTGTGTTATAGTCACCAGAGGGACACCGTCAGAGCACATCCGGGCCAAACCCATGCTACATCCCTCCGTGTAGACCCAACAGCGTCCCGTTTCCCCCCCTGCCAGTTGCCAGGCGGCGGAGCGTCGTCCGTGAGGTGGGGGCACACCCCCGGTACTCGTGCCGCCTCTTCGACATGCAACCAACACACCATCCCGCATTATGGAGGGTGCCGCGTCTACGCTCCTGGTGGTAGTCTGCTACCCCCCCAAGGCCCCGTCCCGCTATACCTTTGAGCGGTTTGACCAACGAGATTCTTATCCCTTTGACTTTCCCAGCCGGACGGGCTTTGACCAGTGGACGCACGTCCACCCGGTTGTGTTAGTCAGCCCGAGTGGACAACCTGTGAGAAAGCATCCGGTGCGCAAATCCCACTCAAACAATCCCCTCCGTTAGACGGCACACGAGCGTCTCCTCCTCGTCCTTCTTCCCCCCTAAGGCGTCGCGGAGCCATCCGATCAGGTGGGGCCACCCCCGAACGCGTGCCGCTCTTCAGACATGCACACAACACACGCCCGCATGTATGTAGTGGCCGGTGGCGACGCTCCGGTGGCATTGCTACCCCCCTAGGGAGCCCGTCCGCGCCTAACCCTGGTGAGCGGTTGACCACAATCTAAGCCTTTGACTTCCCAGGACGGGCTTTGACCATGGACCGCTCTCACCGCCGGTATGTATTAGGTCAGACCCAGAGGGACACCTGGAGCAACAATCCGGGCGCAAAAACCCACAGCTACAATCCCCTCCGTGAGATCCCCGCAGTCGCCTTTCCCCCCTCCAGGTGGCTGGCGGCGGAGCCGTCCGTGAGGGGGGGGCCATCCGCCCCGGAGATCGTGCCGCCTCTCAGACGGATCCAAACACCCCCCCGATGTAATGAGGGGCCGTGCGAGCGCTCGGGTTCATTGCTACCCGCCAGGGTTTCCCCCCCGCGTCACCCGCTAACCCTGAGTCGGTTGAGCCTAGAAATCTAGCCCTTTGCATTCCCGTACGGTGCTTTTGACAGTGGACCTCTCCACTCGTTTGGTGTATGTCAGCCCAGAGTGACAACTAGGAGCAACATCCCGGGCCAAACCCACAGCAACATCCCCTCCGTATAGACCCAACGCGTCCGTTTCCTCCTTCCCCTTTCCAGGTGGCCTGCGGCGGAGCCATCCGTGAGGGGGCCACACACCCGGAGACCGCGTGCCGCCTCTTCAGACATGCCACACACACCACCCCGCATGTATTAGGGGCCGGTGCGACAATCCCGTGGGCCTTTGCTAACCCCTCCCAGGGCCCCGTCCCGCCCACCCCTCGGAGCTGTGACCAAACGAGTCTAGCCTTTGACTTCCCATGGACGGGCTTTGACAGTGGAACCCCGCTCCTCCACCCGGTAGTGTGTTAGGTCAGCCCATAGGGACACCAGGCAACATCCTGGCCAAACCCACAGCAACATCCCCTAAGTATAGACCCTACGGGTTTCTGTTTCCTTCCCCCCTCCAGGTGCCGGCGGCGGAGCCGTCCATCAGGGGGGACACACCCCGGAGATGCATGCCGCCTCTTTAGATAGACAATGCCACAACACCACCCCCCCGCATGTATGGAGGGGCCGGTGCGACGCTCCCGGTGGCATTGCTACCCCCCAGGGCCCCCGTCTCGCCACCCTAGAGGCGTTTTGAACCACGAGATAGCCCTTTGCCTTCCACGGACGGGCTTTGACCAGTTGGACCTCCCCCCCCCGTTGTTTAGGTCAGCCCCGAGGGACCTCAGAGCAAAATCCGGGCCAAACCCACAGCTACATCCGCGTCCGTGTAAACCCACACGCGTCCGTTTCCCCCCCTCCAGTGCCGGCGGCGGAGCCGTCCGTGAGGGGGTGCCACACACCCCGGAGATGCCGTCCGCTATTCGACATGGCCCACACACACCACCCGCATGTAAGGGGCCGTGCGCAACGCCCGGTGGTATGCCTCCACCTCCCCCCCCAGGGCCCCCGCCCTCCTACGCTTGGCGGTTGAGACCACGAGATCTCAGCCCCTTACTTCCCACGGGACGGGCCTTTGCCATGGATCCCTCTCCCCCGGTTGTGTTAGGTCAGAGCCCAGAGGACAACCTGGGAGCAACCTCCGGGCCAAACCCACAGCAACATCCCCTCCGTTAGACACAACGCGTCCGTTTCTCCCCCCTGCAGGTGCCGCGGCGGAGGCCATCCTTAGGGGGGGCCAAACCCCAGAGATGCGTGCCGCCCTTCAGACATGCCACAACACAAGCCCGCACTGTTAGGGGCCGGTGGCGACTCTCCGGGTGCATTGCTACCCCCAGGGCCCCGTCCCCCCGCCTAACCCTGGAGCGGTTGACCCTAGATCTAGCCCTTTGACTATCACGGACTGGCTTTGACTAGTGACTCTCCACCCCGGTTGTGTTAGGTCCGCCCCGGGGGGACACCTGGGAGCAACGTCCGGCACAACCCACAGCTACTCCCCCCGTGGTAGACGCCACCGCGTCCGTTTCCCCCTCCAGGTGCCGGCGGCGGAGCGTCCGTGAGGGGGGCCACCACCCCGGAGACGCGTGCCCGCCTCTTCGACAGGCCACAACACCACCCCGCCTGTATTAGTGGCCGGTGCGAACGCTCCGTGGCATTGCTACCTTCCCCCTAGGGCCCCACCGTCCCGCCTAACCCTGAGCGGTTCAATTTCACCACGAGCTCTAGCCCTTTGTACTTCCACGGACTGGGCTTGAGACCACCTGGACCTCTCCACCCGGTTTGTTAGGTCAGCCTAGAGGACACCTCAGAGCACCATCCGGGCCAAACCACACTACATCCCCTCCGTGTAGACCCACGCGTCCGTTTCCCCCTCCATGTGCCGGCGGCGGAAGCCGTCATGAGGGGGGGGCACAACCCCGGAGACGCGTGCCGCCTTCTTTCAGACTCCACAAAATACACGCACCCCCGCATGTATGAGGGCCGGTGCGACGCTCCGGTGTATTGCTACCCCCCAAGGGCCCCCGTCCCGCCTAACCTTGGAGCTGTTGACCACGAGGATCTAGCCCTTTGACTTCCCACGGACGGGCATGGCCAGTGGACCTCTCACACGGCTTGTGTTAGGTCCAGCCCAGAGGGACACTTTGAGCAAATCGGGCCAAACCCACACAACATCCCCTCCGTTATAGACCCAACGTGCCGTTTCGTTCCCCCCTCCAGGTGCCGGCGTCGGAGCCTCCATCAGGGGGGGGCCACACCCCGGAGACGCGTTGCCGCCTCTTCAGACATGGCCACACCAACCCAGCCCCGCATGTATAGGGGCCGTTGGGACGCTCCGGTGGCATTGCTACCCTAGTGCCCCCTCTCGCCTAACCCTGGAGCGCTTGACACGAGATCTAGACTTGAACTTCCCACGGCGGCTTGACCAGTGGACCCTCTCCACCGTTTGTTTTAGGGTCATCCCAGAGGGACACTGGGGCCCACATCCGGGCCAAACCCCAGCGACATCCCCTCGTGTAGACCACGCGTCGTTTCCGTCCCTTTCCCTTCCCCCCTCCAGGTGCCGGGCGGCGGAGCGTCCGTGAGGGGGGGCCACACCCCGGAGACGCGTGCCCCGGCCCTCTTCAAATGCCACAACACCACCCCGCATGTTGGGGGCCGGTGCGACGCTCCCGGTGGCATTGCCTACCACCCCGGGCCCCCGTCCCGCTAACCCTGAATCGGTTGACCAACCTATCCTTGCCTTTCACTTCCCACGGACGGGTTTGACCATTTGACCTCTCCACCCGGTTGTGTTATGTCAGCCAGGGGGGACAACTCAGAGCACTCCGGCCAAATCCCCAGCCTACATCCCTCCGTGTAGACCCAACGCGTCCGTTTTTCCTTCCCCCCTCCAGGTGCCGGCCGGCGGAGCCGTCCGTGAAGTGTTGCCACACCCCGGAGACGCGGTGCCGCTCTTCAAGACATGCCACGGGGGGGGGACACCACCCCGCATGTAGAGGGGCCGGTGCGAGCTCCGGTGGTATTGCTACCCTCCCAGGGCCCCCGTCCCGCCTAACCCCCCTAGAGCGGTTGACCACTGAGATCTAGCCCTTTGACTCCCACGGCCTGGCTTTGCACCATGGACCTCTCCACCCTGTTGTGTTGGTCAGCCCAAGGGACCCCTGGGATAAACATCCGGGCCAAACCCACAGCAACATCCATCCCTCCGTATAGACCCCACGCGTCCGTTTCCCCCCTCCAGGTGCCGGCGGCGGAGCCTTCCGTGAGGGGGCCACACACCCCGGAGACGCGTGCCCCGCCTCTTCAGACATGCCACAAACACCCACCCCGCATGTATGAGGGGCCCGTGCGAACAATCCGTGGCCTTGCTAACACCCTCCCCGGGCCCCCGTCCCGCCTAACCCTGGAGCGGTTGACCACGAGATCTAGCCCTTTGACTTCCCATGGACGGGCTTTGACCAGTGGACCTCTCCACCCGTTGTGTTAGTTCGCCTACAGAGGGCCCTTTGGAGCACTCCGGGCCAAACCCACAGCTACCATCCCCTCCGGGTAGAACCCACTGCGTCCGTTTCCCCCCTCCAGGTGCCAGCGGCGTAGCCGTCGTGAGGGGGGGTCCACACCCCCGGAGACGCGTCCCGCCTCTCGACATGCCCAATCACACCACCCCGCATTTATGAGGGCCGGTCCGAACGCTCCGGCGGCATTGCCTACCCCCCAGGGCCCCCGTCCCGCCTACCCTATAGCTGTTGAACCCACTAGATCTAGCCCTTTAACTTCCCACGAGCGGGCCTTTGACCAGTGGACCTCTCCACCCGGTTGTGTTAGGTCGCCCAAGGGACAGCCTGGGAGCAACATCTCTGGCCAAACCCCAGCTACATCCCCTCCGTTTGACCCAACCGCGTCCGTTTCCTCCTTCCTTCCCCTTCCCCCACCCCCCTTTCCAGGTGCCGGCGGCGGAGCCGTCCGTGAGGGGGGGCCACACCCAGAGACGCATGGCCGCCTCTTCAGCCATGCCAACATACACCACCCCGCATTTATGAGGGGCCGTGCGATGTCCGGAATCATTGCTTAACCCCCCAGGGCCCCCGTCGCGCCTAACCCTGGAGCGGTTACCGCACGAGATCTAGCCCTTTTACTTCCCACAGACGGGCTTGACCAGTGACCTCTCCACCGGTTGTGTTAGGTCAGCCCAGAGGGACACCTAGTAGCAACATCCTGGCCAACCCACGCAACATCCCCCTCCGTATAGACCCAACGCGTCCGTTTCCCCCTCCAGGTGCCGCGGCGAGCCGTCCGTGAAGGGGGGCCACACCCCGGAGACGCGTGCCCGCCTCTTCAACCATGCCCCAACACCACCCGCATGTATGAGGCCGTGCACAATCCCGTGGCATTGCTACCCCTCCCAGGTCCCCCGTCCCGCTACCCTGGACGTTGACCACGAGATATAGCCTTTGACTTCGCACGGACGGGCTTTGCCCAGTGGACTCTCCCACCCGTTGTTTTAGGTCAGCCCAGAGGGAACACCTGGAGCACAACATCCGGGCCAAAACCCACAGCTACATCCCCTTCTGTGTAACCCAATGCGTCCGTTTTCCCCCTCCAGGTGCCAGCGGCGGAGCCTCCCGTGCGGGGGGGGCCCACCCCCGTAGACGCGTGCCGCCTCTTCAGAACATGCCGAAAACACCACCCCCTCATGTATGAGGGGCGAATCTCGACGCTCCGGAGGCATTGCTACCCCCGGGGCCCCTCGTTCCCTCCTAAAACCCCTAGAGCGGTTTGACCCGAGATCTAGCCCTTACCTTCACGTACTGCTTTTGACCATGACCTCTCCACCCGGTTGTGTTAGGTTCAGCCCAGAGGGACCCTGGGCAACATTCCGGGCCAACCCAAGCAACATCCCCTCCGTTTCCCCCCTCTCCAGGTACGAGGGTGGAGCCATCCGTGCAAGCGTGCCACACCCTCGGAGACTCGTGCCCGCCTCTTCATCAGACATCCAACACCACCACCCCCACCCCCCCGCATGTATGATGGGGCCGGTGCGATACGCTCCGGTGCATTGTCTACCGCTAACCCCCAGGGCCACGTCCCGCCTACCCTGGAGCGGCAGACCACATATCTAGCCTTTGACTTCCCAACGGAATGTGGCTTTGACCAGTGGACCTCGCACCCGGTTGTGTTATGTCAGTCCAAGGGACGCCTGGGAGAAACATTCCGGCACAAACCCACAGCACCATCCCCTCCGTGTTAGACCCCAAGCTACCGTTTCCCCCCCTCCAGGTGCCGGCGGCGGAGCCCAGTGCGTGAGGGGCCACACCTCGGAGAACGGCGTGCCTCCTTCTTCATACATGCCACAACAACACCCTCCATGTATGAGGGGCCGGTGCTACGCTCCGGGGCATTGCTAACCCCCCCCAGGCCACCGTCCCGCCTGCTCCCTGGAGCGTTGACCACTGATCTAACTAGCCTTTGACTTCCCACTGGACGGCTTTTTTGACCAGTGGACCTCTCCCCCGTTTGTGTTGTCAGCCCAGAGGGACACCTGGGAGGACTTCGGGCCAAACCCACAAGGCAACATCCCCTCCCGTATAGACCCAAACAACGCGTCCGTTTCCCCTCCAGGTGCCGGCCGGCGGAGCCATCCATCCATGGGGGCCACACCCCGGCAGACCGGCCGCCTCTTCAGACATGCCACAAAACACCAGCCCGCATGTATGAGGGCCGGTGCGACGCTCCGGTGGGGCATTGCTACCCTAGGGCCCCGTCTCGCCTAACGCCTGGGAGCGGGTTGACCCATGGATCTAGCCCTTTGACTTCCCACGACGGGCTTTGACCATTGGACCACTCCACCCCTGATCGTGTTTAGGTCACCCAGAGGGACACCTGGGAGCAACATCCGGGCCAAACCCACAGCTAACCATCCCCTCCGTGTAGACCCAACGCGTCCGTTCCCCCTCCACTTCCATGTCCGGCAGGCGGAGCCGTCCGTGAGGGGGGCCACACCCCCCGGAGACGCGTGCCCCTCTTCTACATGCCATTACACCACCCCCGCTGTATGAGGGGCCGTGCGGCGCTCCGGTGGCAATTGCTACACCACCCCCAGGTCCCCCGTCCCGCCTAACCCTGGAGCGGTTTGACCACAATATCTGCCCTTTCACTTCCCACGGATTGGCCTTTGCCCCGTGGCCCTCTCCACCCCCCCCGGTTTTGTGTTAGGGATCAAGCCAGAGGGACACCTCAGAGCACCTCCGGGCCAAAAACCCACAGCGCATCCCCTCCGTGTAGACCCAACGCGTCCTTTTCCCCCCCCTCCAGGTGGGCCGGCGGCGGAGCCGTCCTGAGGGGGGGCCACACCCCCCGGAGACGCGTGCCGCCTCTTCAGACATGCACACACACCACCCCGCATGTATAGGGGCCTGTGCGCGACGCCCGGTTGGCATTGCTACCCCCCCCCCGAGGGCGCCCCCGTCCCGCCCTAACACTGGCGCGGTTCACCACGATATCTAGCCCTTTGACTCCCAACGGACGGGCTTTGACCGTGTACCTCATCCACCCGTTGTGTTAGGTCAGCCTAAGGGACACCTCAGAGCAACACTCCTGGCGAAACCCACCAGCTACATCCGCCTCCGTGTAGGACCCCACGCGTCCGTTTCCCCCCCCCCCCCTCCCGGTGCCGCGCGTGAAGCCGTCCGTAGAGGTGGGGGGGGCACACCCCTGAGCTCGTGCCGCCTCTTCAGACATGCCACAAAACCACCCCCAACCCCGCCGCATGTTGAGGGGCCCGGTGCGACTCTCCGGTGGTATTGCTACCCCCCCAAGGCCCCCGTCCCTCCTACCTTGGTCGTTGACCACGATATCTAGCCCTTTGACTTTTCCCACGGACGAGCTTGACCAGGGAACCTCTCCCACCCGGTTGTGTTAGGTCCGCCCAGAGGGAACACCTGGGAGCAACAATCTGGGCCAACCCACAGCAACTCCCCTCCTATAGGACCCAACTGTCCGTTTCCCCCCTCCAGTTGCCGCGGCGGAGCCATCCATCAGGGGCAACACCCCGGAACTGTGCCTCCTCTCATACATGCCACAACACATCCCGCATGTATAGGGGCCGTGCGACCTCCGGTGGCATTGCTCACCACCCCTAGGGCCCCGTCTCGCCTAACCCTGGAGGCGGTTGACCACGAGATCTAGCCCTTTGGACTTTTCCCACGGAACGGGCTTTGACCAGTGGACCCTCTCCACCGGGTTTGTGGTTTTAGGTCAGCCCATGAGGGACACTGGGAGCAACATTCCCCTCCGGGCCCAAACCCCAGCTACATCCCCTCCGTGTGACCCAACGCGTCCGTTTCCTCCTCCCCCCTCCATGTGCCGGACGGCGGAGCCGTCCGTGAGGGGGGCCACACCCCCCCGTAGACGCGTGCCGCCTCTTCAAACAGCACAAACACCAACCCCGCATGTTGAGGGGCCGTTGCGACGCCCGTTGGCAATTGCTACCGCTACCCCCCAGGGCCCCCCGTCCCGCCTAACCTCCCTTACCGGTTGACCACAAGATCTAGCCTTCACTTCCACGGACGGGCTTTGACCAGTGGACCTCGCCACCCGCTTGTGTTATGATGTCAGCCCCAGTGGGACAACCTCAGAGCACATCCGGGGCCAAACCACAGCTACATCCCTCCGTGTAGACCCAACGCGTACCGTTTCCTCCCCCCCCTACATGTTGCCGGCGGCGGAGCGTCCGTGAGTGGGGCCACACCCGGAGACGCGTGCCGCCTCTTTCAAGACATGTCCACAACACCACCACCCCCGCTGTATGAGTGGCCGTGCGACGCCCGGGGTATTGTACTCCTCGCCAGGGCCCGTCACCGCCTACCCTAGAGCGGTTGACCACGAGATCTAGCCCTTTGGTTCCCACGCCGGGCTTTGACCAGTGACTCCCCCCCACCCCGGTTGTGTTGGTCACCCAGATGGACACCTGGGAGAACCTCCGGCCAAACCCCCAATCACATCCCTCCTATAGACCCAACCGTCCGTTCCCCCCTCCGGTGCCGGCGCGGAGCCTCCGTGAGGGGGGCCAACACCCCGGAGACCGCGTGCCGCCCTTCAGACCTGCGCACACACCCACCCCCCTCATTTATGAAGGGCCGGTGCGACAATCCCTTGGCCTTGCTACCCCGCCCAGGGCCCCCCGTCCCGCTACCCCTGGAGCGGTTGAACCACGAGATCTAGCCTTTGACTTCCCATGGACTGGTTTGACCAGTGGACCTCTCCACGCCGGCTGTGTTAGGTCGCCAGAGGACACCTTGAGGCAACATCCGGGCAAACCCCCACTACAATCCCCTCCGTGTAACCATGCGTCGTTCCCCCTCCAGGTGCCAGCGGCGGAGCCGTCCGGAGGGGGGGCCACACCCCTTAGACGCGTGCCGCCTCTTCAGATCATGCAATCCCACCCACCGTCATGTATGAGGGGCCGGTCCGACCTCCGGAGCATTGCTAACCCCCAGGGCCCCCGTCCCGCCTAACCGATAGCGGTTGACCACGAGATCTAGCCCCTTTAACTTCCCAAGGACGGCTTTGAACCATGGACCTCTCCTCTCCACCCGTTTGTGTTAGGTCAGCCCAGAGGGCGACACCTGGGAGCAACATCCGGGCCAAACCCACAGCTACATCCCTCCTGTGTAGACCCAACCGTCCGTTTCCCCCCTCCGGTGCCGCGGCGTAGCCTCCGTGAGTGGGGGCACAACCCCGGAACGCATTCCGCCTCTTCAGACTGCCACAACACCACCCCTCATGTATGAGCGCCGATGCGATGGCCCGGAATCAATTGCTCAACCCCAGGGCCCCCGTCGCGCCTAACCCGGGAGCGGTTTGACCACTAATCTAGCCCTTTGCTTTCCCACGTACGGGCTTTGACCAGTGGACCTCTCACTCGGTTGTGTTAGGTCACCCAGATGGGACACCTAGGATCAACATCCGGGCCAAACCACAGCAACATCCCCTCCGTGATATACCCCAACGCGTCCGTTTCCTCCCCCCTCCAGGTGCCGCGGCGGAGCAGTCCGTGAGGGGGGCCACACTCCGGAGACGCGTGCCGGCCTCTTCAGACCTCCACAACACCACCCACCCCCCGCATGTAGAGGGGGCCGGTGCGACAATCCCGTGGCATTGCCTACCCCCCAGGTCCCCCGTCCCGCCTAACCAGGGAGCGTGACCACGAATATAGCACTTGACTTCCACGACGGGCTTTGACCAGGGGACCTCTCCACCCGGTTGTGTTATGTCATCCCAGAGGGAACCTGGGAGAAACACCGGGCCAACCCACAGCAACATCCCCTCCGTCAGACCCAACTCAGTCCGTTTCCCCCCTCACAGGTGCCGGCGGCGGAGCATCCTGATGGGGCCACACCCCGAGACGCTTGCCGCCGCCTCTTCATCAGACATGCCACAACACCACCCCGCATGTATGAGGGCCGACCGATCCGACGCTCCGGAGGCATTGCTTACCAACCGCCACCCCCCAGGGCCCCCGTCCCGCCTAACACGCTAAGAGCGTTGGACCCACGAGATCTAGCCCTTTAACTTCCCCACGGACGGGGGGCCCTTTGACCCATTGGACTCCTCCACCCCGTTGTGTTAGGAGGTCGCCAAGAGGGACACCTGGGAGCAACATCCCCATCCCGGGCCAAACCCACAGCAACATCCCCTCCGTTTCCCCTCCAGGTGCCGAGGGTGGAGCCCATCCGTCAAGTCGGGGGCCACCCCCCGAGACGCGTGCCTCTCTTTCAGACATTTGGCCACAACACAGCCCGCGCGAATGGTAAAACACCCCGCATTTAATGAAGGGGTTCGGTGCGACGCTCCGTGGCATTGATTTGGCTCACCGCCCCAGGGCCCCCGTCCGCAACCCTGGAGCGGTAGACCCACGAGGTCTAGCCCTTTGACTTCCCACGGATGGGCTTGACCCTGGACCTCTCCACCCTGTTGTGTTTTAAGTTCATCCAGAGGGACGCCTGGGAGCAACATCGGGACAACGCCCAGCAACATCCCCTCCGTGTCGACCCACGCGACCGTTTCCCCCCTCCAGTGCCGGCGTCGGAGCCTTGCGTAGGGGGGCCACACTCGGAGACGCTGCCTCCTCTTCACATTTTCCGACATGCCACACACCACCCCGCATTTATGAGGGGCCGGGCGACGCTCCGGTGGGCATTGCTACCCCCCAGGCCGCCCGTCCCGCCTGACCCGGATCGAGTGACATGATATCTAGCCCGTTTGACTTCCCCACGTACGGGCTTTGACGCAGTGGACCATCTCCACCTGTTGTGTAGGTCAGCCGAGAGGGACACCTTGGAGCAACAATCCTGCGCCAAACCCACAGCCTACATCCCCTCCGGTAGACCAAACGCGTCCGTTTTCCCCCTCCCTGTGCCGACTGCGGAGGCCGTCCGTGAGGGGGGCCACACCCCAGAGACGCGTGCCCTCCTCTTCATACATGCCACACACACCACCCCGCATGTATGAGGGGCAGTGCGTGCTTCGGTGGCATTGCTACCTCCCCCATCCAGCCCCCCGTCCCGCCTAACCCTGGAGCGGTTGAGCACTAGATCTAGCCCTTTTGACTTTCCCAGGATGGGGCTTTGACCAGTGGACCCTCTCCAACAAAACGGTTGTGTTCGTTCAGCCATAGGACACCTGGAGCAACTCCGTCCGGGCCAACCCAACACACACACGAACTCCTCCCCTCCGTATATACCCAACGGCTTCGTTTTCCCCCCTCCAGGGTGCCGGCGGCGGATCCATCCTTGAGGGTGGCCACACCGGACCCACCCCCGGGAACCGCGTGCGCCTCTTCATCAGACTGCCACAAACACCACCACCGCATGTATGAGGGGCCGGTGGCGACAAATCCCGTGTCCTTGCTACCCCCCTCCCCGTGCCCCTTCCCGCCTTACCCTGGAGCGGTTGACCCACAGATCTCGCCCGTTGACTCCCATGGACGGCCTTTGAACCAGTGGAAAACCGAAAACCCAAACCCTCTCCCACCCGGTTGTGTTAGGTCAGCCCAGAGGGACACCCTTGGTAGCAACTCCGGGCCAAACCCACAGCTACACTCCCCTCCGTGTAGACCCAATGCGTCCGTTTCCTCCCCCCATCCAGTGTGCCAGGGCTGAGCCGTCCTGAGTGGGGGCCACACCCCGGAGACGCGTGCCGCCTCTTCAACATCCAAATCAACCACCTCCGCCTGTATGAGGGGCCGTCCTACTCTCCGGAGGCAATGGTGCTAAACCCTCCCCAGGGGCCCCCCGTCCCGCCTACCTATAAAGCGGTTGACCACGAGATCTAAGCCCTTTTACTCCACGGACGGGCTTTGGACGCAGTGGAACCCTCTCCACCCGTTGTGTTCGGTCAAGCCCAGACGGGACACCTGGGAGCAACATCCGGGCCAAACCCACAGCTACATCCCCTCCGTGTATACCCAACGCGTCCGTTTCCTCCCCCCCTCCAGTTGCCGGCGGCGGAGCCGTCCGTGAGTGGGGGCCACAGCCCGGAGACGCATGCCGGCTCTTCAGACATGCCACAAACACCACCCCGCAGGTATGAGGCGCCGATGCGATGCTCCGTAATCATTGCTACCCCCCCAGGGGCCCCCGTCGCGCCTAACCTGGAGCGGTGACCACGATATCTACCCTGTTACTTCCCACAGACGGGCTTTGACCAGTGGACCGTCTCCACTCGTTGTTGTTAAGTCAGCCCAGAGGGACACCTATGAGCACCATCCGGGCCCAACCCACAGCAACACATCCCCAGCCTATAGACCCCACGCGTCCGTTTTCCCCCCGCCAGGTGCCGGCGCGGGCCGTCCGTGAGTGGGTCCACACCCCGGAGACGGTGCCGCCTCTTCGACATGCCACAACACCACCCCCCATGTATGAGGGGGCGGTGCGACATCCCGTGGCATTGCTACCCCTCCCAGGTCCCCCTCCCCGCCTAACCCTGGAGCGGTTTGACCACGAGATATTCACTTTGACTTCCACGGACGGCTTTGACCAGTGGACCCTCTCCACCCGGTTTTTTTTTTTTTGTTTTGTGTTAGGTCAGCCCCAGAGGCCCCTGGGAGAAACATCCTCCGGGCCAAACCCACTAGCAACTTCCCCTCGTATAGACCCAACGACCCCAACGCGTCCGTTTCCCCCCTCCAGGTGCCGCGGCGGAGCCATCCGTGAGGGGGCCACACCCCGGAGCGCGTGCCGCCTCTATCAGACATGCCACATACACCACCCCGCATTGATGATGACCGATCCGACGCTTCCGGATGCATTGCTACTCACCCCCAGGCCCCCGTTCCCGCCTAACCCTAGAGCGGTTTTGCCACGAGAATCTAGCCCATTACTTCCACGGACGGGCTTTGACCAGTGTACCTCTGCCACCGTTTTGTGTTTATGGTCACCAAGAGGAACACCTGGGAAGTAACATCCCGTGCCAAACACCACGCAACTCCACTCCCCTCCGTTTCCCCCCTTCCAGGTGCCGAGGGGTGGAGCCATCCTTCCAGCGGGCCACACCCCGGAGATCCGCGTCCGCCTCTTCAGACATGCCACACACCACCCCCCCTGCATGTATGAGGGGCCGGTGCGCCGCTGCCGGTGGCATTGCTACCACCACCCGCCCTCAGGGCCACCGGCCCGCCTAACCCTGGAGCTTAGAACCACGAGATCTAGCCCTTTGACCTTTCCCCGGATTGGCTATGACTCAGTGGACCTCTCCACCCGGCTTGTGTTAGGTATCAGTCCAGAGGGACGCCTGGGGAGCAACATTCGGGACAACCCACAGCATCAATCCCCTCCGTGTAGACCCAACAGCGCCGTTTCCCCCCTCCATGTGATCCGGCGGCGAGCCGTGCGTGAGGGGGGCCACACCTCGGATCCGCGTGCCTCCTCTCATCAGACATGCCACACACACCCACCCCCCCCGCATGTATGAGGGGCCGGTGCGACGCTCCGGTGCATTGCTCCGCCCCCCGGCCCCTCCACGCCTGACCTGGACGGTGTAGACCATGAAGATCAGGCCCTTTGGACTCCACGTACGGGCTTTGACCAGTGGACCTCTTCCACCGGTTGTGTTAGGTCAGCCGAGAGGGACACACCTGGGAGCACATCCGGGCCAAACGACCAGCTACATCCCCTCCGGGGAGACCCAACGCGTCCGTTTCCTCTCCTCCCCCCTCCAGTGGTGCCGACGGCGGAGCGTCCTGAGGGGGCCCACACCCCAGAGAACGCGTGCCTCCTCTTCGACATGCCACAACACCACCCCGCAATGTATGAGGGGCAGTGCGATGTCTTCGGTGGCATTGCTACCCCCTCCAGGGCCCCCGTCCCGCCTAACCCTGGAGCGGTTGAAGCACGAGATCTAGCCCTTGGACTTCCCACCCGGATGGGCTTTGACCAGTGGACTCTCACCCGTTTGTTTGTTAGGTTCAGCCCTGAGGGACACCTGGGAGCAACAACATCCGGGCCAAACCACAGCAACATCCCCTCCGTATAGACCCAATCGCGGTCCGTTTCCCCCCTCCAGTGCCGGCGGCGGAGCCATTCCGTGAGGGGGGCCACACCCCGGAGACGCGTGCGCTCTTCATACATGCCACAAACACACCACCCCCGGCATGTTAGTGGGCGGTGCGGACAATCCCGTGGCCTTGCTACCCCTCCCAGGGCCCCCTCCCGCCTAACCCTGGAGCGGTTGACCACGAGATCTAGCCTTTGACTTCCCATGGACGGGCTTTGACCAATGACCTCTCCACCCGGTTGTTGTTAGGTCAGCCATATGGACAACCTTGAGGCAACCTCCGGCAACCCACAGCTAATCCCTCCTTGTAGACCCAATGCGTCCGTTTCCCCCTCCAGGTGCAGCGCGGAGCCATCCGTGATGGGGTGGCCACACCGTAGCGCGGCCGCCCTCTTCAGACCTGCCAAATCCCACCCCCGCATGTATAGTGGGCCGGTCCCGCTCTCCGAGGCATGCTACCCCACCCCCAGGGCCCCCCTTCCCCTCCCGCTCAACCCTCATAGCTGTTGACCACGAGATCTAGCCTGTAACTTCCCACGGACGGCTTTTGACCAGTGGACCTCTCCAGCCACCCGGTTGTGGTTAGTCAGCCCAGAGGGACCCTTAGGAGCAACACCGGGCCAACCCACAGCTACCTCCCCTCCGTGTAGACCAACGCGTCGTTTCCCCCCTCCAGGTGCCGGCGGCGGACCGTCCGTGATTGGGTGCCACACCCCGGAGACGCATGCCGCCTCTTCAGACATTCCACACACCACCCCGCTGTATGGGCGGCCGATGCGATGCTCCGGAATCTTTGCGAACCGCCCCAGGCCCCGTCCGCGCCTACCCTGGAGCGGTTGACCACGAGATCTAGCCTTGTAACTTCCCACAGACGGCTTTGACCAGTGGACCCTCTCGTCTCCACCGGTTGTGTTAGGTCCGCCAGAGGAACCTAGGAGCACAGATCATCCCGGGCCAACCCACGCAACAACAATCCCTCGTAAGACCCAACGCGTCCGTTTCCCCACTTTCCCCCCTCCAGGTGCCGGCGGCCGGAGGCGGTCCGTGGGGGGTCACACCCCGGATACCGCGTGGGGCCTGCCCGCCTCTTCAGTACATGCCACAAGACACCACCCTCTCGCATGTATGAGGGCCGGTGGGCAACACATCCGTGCATTGCTACCCCTCCCAGGTCACCCCGTCCCTCCTACCCTGGAGCGGTTGACCACGAGATATAGCCCCTTTGACTTCCACGGACTGGCTTTGACCAGTGGACCTCTCCACACGTTGTTGTTAGTCCCAGCCCCCATAGGGACACCTGGGAAGAACATCATCCGGGCCAAACCCACAAGCAACAGCCGTCCCCCTCCGTAATAGACCCACGCGTTCGTTTTTCCCCCCGCCCCTCCATGTGCCGGCGGCGGTAGCCAATCCGTGAGGGGCCCACAGCCCCGTAACGCGTGCCCGCTCTTCATACCTGGCCACAACACCCACCCCGCATGTATGAGGGGCCGATCCGACGCTCCGGAGGCATTAGCTACCCCTCCCCCAGCGTTTCCCGCCCCCCC
>CM022299.1:4407375-4471921 GCA_011799875.1 Thinopyrum elongatum
TCATAATACACCGGTGTTGTTGCCCTTTACTTACTACCTACAGCTCATCTCTCTTGCTCCCGTTGTGCAAATAAGCGTGACTTGGCTTGTCCCTTGGTCCAAACCTACCTACCCACCCAGCAGGGGTGGCTGCTGCTGCTGTGTAGACTTGTGTATCTTGATTGTGCGGGTGCCGTGAGTCTGAGATGTAGTTGTATAGGCCGATCCGATCTCATACCTGGTAAGCAGTGCTGGGCTTTTATCTCGTCGTCGCTCATTTGTGTCTGTCTGGTTTTGTTTTACAATATACATTCTAGCTGTATTTTACCACCGCCTGTTTTGTACCGGAACTCAGAAGAACATTGTTTACAGAGGGAGTACCAGACAGGGATATATTGCGAATCAGAAATATTTGTTTCTTTACGGAGGGGGAGGGAGAGGGAGTGGAGTACTTGACAGAGAGTTTGAAATGAAAAGTGAAAGGAGAAGATAAATGCAACGCTAGGAATACGTGTGTGTTGTTGATGGCATGCATGCATCCGGCCGTGTCCATATATGGCGAAGATAATCGGTTGGGCCAGCGCTTTCATTGTTTGTTTTGTTGGGTGTGTTGTATCGGTAGTACTACTACTAGTGGCGGATGCGTATCGTACATACCTTTTGTATGCATCACATGAACAAGATAGGACACGGCCTGGCCTGGACTAGAGTTTTAACCTGCCCGTCAACTCTTGCAGCAACCCCATGCACACGGCCTGGCCTGGACAGGGTTTACCAACAAATCAATCAATCTTGTAAAAGGACTCCGTGTCGACAAGCCACGCGGCACGGAGTCCCCAGGCCAGGCACTCGTGACCCACATTCATTAAAGTAAGCTAAGCTAATCTAATCTAATCTAATCACGCGCGGGACGTGACAAAGGAAAGACGACAGCACGGGCAACCCAAAACCATCAGCTCTTCTCTTCTCTTCTGCGACGCCCCCCGCCTGTCTGTCTCTTCTATCTGTTGCTACCGCTGTAACCATGCATGCACATGCAGTTAACCGGCCGGATGCTAACTGAACATAAATAAATAAATCTTCCTTCATCTCAGCCACGCATATGGGGCCAACATCACTAGGAAAACACAACATATGTGCTAGGCAATCCACACAAATTCAGAATGTGTATAAAGTCCCAGCATGTAGTATATGTTTATACGTGTAGTAGCGTCACACCATAGTCCACTGGAGCTGTCATGCCCATTTCCTAAACTAATCCCTCCCAACTGCTACACTAGCTAGCTCAAACAAGCGAGCTACATTGCGCTGTCCATGTCCAGGAGATAGCAAATTAATTAAAAATCCCCTCCGGAAGTGACGCCCTAAACCACTCCTCCAACCTCAAACGCGTGACCATCCGTCCAGCCACAAAACCAAGCTAAAACCACCCCTCTCTCTCTCTCTCTCTCTCAACCACCCGGTGGCGGTTAAGGTCACAATCACGCGACTAATTAAATCGCGACATCATAGTAGTAGTCCCGCTAGGGCTGCGCTTGGTCATAATATTTCAGTTGTACATACACAAGATTCAATTTTTTCAAACCCATTTCCAAACACTTGTTTGAGTCCTTCTGTCAAAATGCAAACCAAAATCACTGGAATTCAGTAATTTCGGTAGGTGCTGAAACATTTCTGCAACTAGTACTTCCTCTGTGCCAAAATTCTTGTCTTAGATTAGTCTAGATACGGATGTGTCCGTATCTAGACAAATCTAAGACAAGAATTTTGGGACGGAGGGAGTATAAAATTTAAAACCAGCCTCAGTAGTCCTCGGGCACAAGATAGGCCAGCAACCGCGCGCACCGCATCTGCCTCCACAGAAAGAAATCGTCGTCTTGGATACCTCCACGGTCTCTGAATTTTTAGCTTCCACCGGGGATCTTACCACCGTTGTTACAGTCTGATCATGAACATGAAACCAAACCAACATCTTATCCTACTGCTAATGGCCAAGAAGCGCGCGCACACACACGTGATCCATGACAAGGCAAGCAAAGTTATGGCGAGAGAGAGACCATTCATTCAATAAACTCGACGATTTAGGTAGCAGTTAGGAGTCTGCAGCATGGTAATTATGAATGATAATAGTAGCACAAGCACAAGCACAACAAGCCAAGCCAAGCCAAGCCAAGCTTAGCTAAGCCAGGGGTCCCTCCCCATGCCTATCCCTGGTCCCAACGACCCCTTCTCCATTCTTGAACTCTAGCTGGCTTCCTAGCTACCAAGAAGCTACTGTCGCTCACCAATCCTGCCATGGATGGATGATGGGCGTGGTCAGTTGATAGCTCGGGAAGCTTCTTGCTCTGCATAATCCCCCGCCGAGGCTTCTTCCTTCTTTCTTGCGTTGCGCTGGCGATGGAGAGGCAGCGGGTGGTGGTGGTGGTGGAGGACGCCCCGGCGTCGCGCGCGGCGCTGCAGTGGGCCGTGCGCAACTTCATCCGGGCCGGCGACTCCATCGCGCTGCTGCACGTCTGCGCGCCGGCCCGCTCCAAGCGCCGGCGCCGCCGCCTACGGCTGCAGGGATTCCAGCTCGCGCTCGCCTTCAGGGACCTCTGCGACGGCGTCGCCGAGGCCATGGTGGAGATCGTGGTGCGGGAGGGGGAGCTCGGGGCGACGGTGGCGGCGGCCGTGGGCCAGCTCCGGGCCTCCACGCTCGTCGTCGGCCTCCACGACAAGAGCTTCCTCTACGGGTAAGCAGTAGATAGATTCAGCTCGTCTGAAGTCTGATGAACTCGCGAGTGAGCAGGCTCTGAATTTGTGTGTGTTCTCGTGGCTGACTGTCCGTCAGGTCGCCGAGCCCGTACGACGGCGTGAGCGGCCTCGGGTGCCGGGTGCTGGCCGTCCGGCAGCACGCCACGGCGCGGCGCGGGGCCGTGGAGGCGGAGCTCACCCAGGTGGAGACCATACGGCTGCAGTAAGCACGCATCACAACCAAGCACTACTGTGTTTTCTGACAGGAATTGAGGTTCACTTGTTGCTCTGACTGACCGATCGAAATTCGCAGCGTGCCGCCGCCCAAGATCCCCTTCCCGATCTTCGCGCTGCCGCTGGGCGTGATCTGGAGGCGATCGTCGTCGTCAAAGAAGAGGAGATGAATCAATGGATGCCGACATCTCCGGACGGACTTGTATCTGAACTTGCAACTTCAGCCGTCCAACCCCTCCCCTCCTCTGCTTGCTAGCCCTGTACAGCACAGACATCTTTTTTCTTTTTTTTTTTGCCATAAATCTTTCTTCTTCTTTCATAGCTTATCGCAAATGAAATCGACTGACACACACAACAAACCATGGCCATGATTGATCTTTAAGTGCCGAAATAGGTAGGTAGTGTCAAAAACGCTCTTATATTGGGATGGGGGGTGTAGTATTTATTTCCTTGTGAAAGAACATGCCGTTGCTTCCTCTGGACAATTGAGAGGAAGAAAAGAAAAGTTCATGGACGAACGCACATACAAATCCAATCCAATCTATGAACCGGCAGAAATTCCATGTAGAGGCGCTCCCTGTTTCACGGCTGCGCAACAAAAAGAGGAAAAATGCAGGGATACTGTCTCTGTTTTCGACACCCGAAATGTGTGTCTTGTCTGATGGACAGACAGAATCGAGATGTTCTTCCAGCCTTCTGGCAACACCGAGCAACACGCACTCTAACGTGCCATTGTTTCCTGGATTTTATCAAGAAGAGAAACCCCAGCTTCAGAGGACTTTATGCAGAAAACACACAGCTTTTGAGGGTTTTTTGTTTTGTTTTGTTTTTGCCAGAGAACTTTTGAGGGTTTCTTCAGTTGTGAAACCCCACAGCTTTGTATACCGATGGCTGTCACCATGTGATGTTCAAAACGGAGCGGCCGGGCCCACTCGTCAATACTTTCTTCCAACTTGTACCCTGCGCAAGCGAGAGCTACGTGTACTGGGCTGTCTTTTTTTTTTCTGAATCTTCGGTGGAGCATATATAGCTTGGCATATCAAAAACTATTGAGTACTAATTAACACATATTCTTCTCTTTTTCTCTCTTTCTCTCTTCTCTCTTATGTTTTCTTTCTCTCTCATCTCTCTTTTCTCTCTTCTATCTATCTTACTCCCTCTATAAAAAAAAGGTCAAATGTGGACCTAAAAACTTCAGAATGATGATTATCTCAAATTGCTCACCCAAATATTTTTTTGGCAAAAATAGAATCCATCGTTTTCTGTAAAAAATCTGCCAAATTGGGATAGTAAAATGTGTACTTGTTACAAGAAGGGGCCATGCAAACCTCCTATTTTGGTGACCTGTGGTGGATGTTGAGCTGTGGCTTGTGGTCGGCCAGTGATGGTGTCCCAGCTAAGGGGCCTCTCATCACGCTTACTCCCGAACTGGTGGGCCAGGCTGAGAATCCAATGTTAGTTCTGTCCTGGGTCATATCGGATGGCCCATGGTGTATAAAAGGAAGATTTCGAAATACTTGACATACACGACAAGACGCCCCCCCCCCCCCCCCCCCCCCCCCACCCCGGTAAGCTATATAAGCCGAGGGGCAGGCTCGTACATAGACACATTGAAATCTCTCGGTACTTTGTACTGTTGATACACTCCAACACAATAAAGCACAAAACAGGACGTAGGGTTTTATTTCCTCGGGAGAACCAGGCTCGGCTGTGGGGCAGCTCCAGGTGTCCACGCTCGTCGTCGGCCTCCACGACAAGAGCTTCCTCTACAGGTAACTGAATAAATTCAGCGTCGTTGTCTCAACTATCAGGTCTGAGCTCGCGAGCTGTCAGGCTCTGAATTTGTCTGGGTTCTCGCCACTGTCGGCCAGGTCGCCGAGCCCGTACGACGGAGTGAGCGGCCTGGGGTGCCGGGTGCTCGCCGTCCGGCAGCACGCCACGGCGTGGCACGGGGCCGTGGAGGCGGAGCTCACCCAGGTGGAGACCATACGGTTGCAGTAAGCAGCACATCAGAGCCAAGTACCACTGTATTTTCTGACATCAAATTTACTTCTTGCTCTGACCGATCGAACTGCGGTTTTTGCAGCACCCCGCCGCCCAAGATCCCGTTCCCGATCTCCACGCTGCCGCTGGGCGTGATCTGGAGGCGATCATCGCCGTCATCATCAAAGAAGAGAAAATGAATGGATGGCGAAAGAAATCTCCGGACGGACTTGTATCTGAACTTGCAAGTTCATCCGTCTCCGTCCAACCCCTCCTCTGCTTGACAGCCTTGTACATACAGACACATCTTTCTTGTTCCTTCCATAGTTTATTATCAGAATGGAATCGACTGACACGGAAAAAGGAAGAAGAAATTCTCATGTGTCCCATGAATGCGCAAGAGATTTCATGGAATCGTTGCTTACATTTACCAGCCGCGCAAGAAAAACAACACATGGCGATCTATATGAGTGCAAATAGCACTGCTGCCCATACAGTCCCCGTTTTAGATGGCCCCGTGTATCTTTTGTCTGGCAACACCGAGCAACCGACATGCGTACTCTGACGTGAACACGCTCCATTGTTTCCCGAATGTTTTTATGAACCTGCATGCATATTTGCAGGTTCTACCGTGTTCTTGGTCATCAAAAGCAACTCTGCTCACGGCGGGCCACATTGTCGAATTTGTCGACCTCTGGGTTCATCTTGAGCACGTGCATCTCTACAAGACGTGGAGGATGACATTGCTTGGGAGTTCCTTCCTAGCGGCGAGCACTCGGCGGCTTCGGCCTATAAGGCCGAATTCCTGGGGTCCACACTCACCATCATGATCAGAGCTGTGTGGAAGGTGTGTGATAGTAATGTCAAGGGACGACAATGGACACGTCACATCGTACCTAGTTGATCAGGGACCCCCGGTAAGCTATATAAGCCGAGGGGCCAGGCTCGTACATAGGCACATTGAAATCTCTCGCTACTTTGTACTCTCGATACACTCCAACGCAATAAAGCACAAAGCAGGATGTAGCGTTTTATCTCCTCGGGAGAGCCTGTACCTGGATAAAAAACTCTGTGTCTCTGTTATCATCGTCCCAAAACGTCTAGCTTAGGATACCCTACAGAGGGATCTGCTGGATTTAGCTACGACTGCCGGGACGGGCATCAAGATATAGAGGCATCTTCGAGAGAAATCCTGAAACTGATCTTGGTTAGAACGGCGACCGCGTCACACTTGGGTGTCTGTAACTTTCTCAAACGCATCGCCATGGAGTTGTCCTCCCCCCCTTTCTCAGCAGCCTTGGCTCCGGTGGATATCTTAGACTCCGAGGCCAATCTGGCAATTATGATGACAGTGATTTGGCGATAAAGAATATCGACACATCATCTAAGTGTGCATGAGATACTGAAGTTATATGTTAGACATGATTAATGTTGACCCACTAGAGTATATATGCCCCCATTACAATGCATGAACACTTATCTAGTGATTGTAACATACAAATAATCCAATGTAAACAAACAATGAATAAACATAGCATGGTGACTTGTAGGGAGGGGGGAAGTGCCCCCCTCCCGCGCTCTAACATAAGGTGGGGGAAAGGGTTCAAGCCCTGATAGTTGGATGGGCACGTAATGAAATATAGGAATGATGGATGGGCACATAATGAAATATAGGAACATGATGTTGACTTGAACTACGTCGGTATTTTCCCAAAGAGTAAGGGATGATGCAGCACAACAACGGTAGGTATTTCCCTCAGTGATGAGATCAAAGTTATCGAACCAGTAGGAGAACCAAGCAACACTACGTAAACAACACCTGCACACAAAGAACAAATACTTGCAACCCGACGTGTTAAAGCGGTTGTCAATCCCTTTCGGGTAACGGCACTAGAAATTAGCAAACGGACGTGAGAAAGTTGTAATAGATTGGATAAATAGATCACGAATAAAATAAAGTGAAGCCAAATATTTTTAGGTTTTTAGAAATATAGATCTGAAAATAAAAGTGGCAAATAGCAAAATAGATCTGAAAATATATGATGAGAAAATAGACCCGGGGGCCGTAGATTTCACTAGTGGCTTCTCTCGAGAAAAATAGCATACGGTGGGTAAACAAATTACTGTTGGGCAATTGATAGAACTTCAAATAATTATGACGATATCCAGGCAATGATCATTATATAGGCATCACGTCCAAGATTAGTAGACCGACTCCTGCCTGCATTTACTACTATTACTCCAAACATCGACCGCTATCCAGCATGCATCTAGTGTATTAAGTTCATGGAGAAACGGAGTAATGCAATAAAAATGATGACATGATGTAGACAAGATCTATTTATGTAGAAATAAACCCCATCTTGTTATCCTTAATAGCAACGATACATAAGTGTCGGTTCCCCTTCTGTCACTGGGATCAAGCATCGTAAGATCGAACCCATCACAAAGCACCTCTTCTCATGGCAAGAAAAATCGATCTAGTTGGCCTAACTAAGCCAAAGATTCGAAGAAGAAATACGAGGCTATAAGTAATCATGCATTTAAGAGATCAAAAGACTCAAATAACTTTCATGGATAAAAACATAGATCTGATCATAAACTCAAAGTTCATCGGATCCCAACAAACACACCGCAAAAAGAGTTACATCAAATAGATCTCAAAGAGACCATTGTATTGAGAATCAAAAGAGAGAAAGAGAGGAAGCCATATAGCTACTAACTGCGGACCCATAGGTCTACAATGAACTACTCACGCATCATCGGAGAGGCACCAATGAGGATGATGAACCCCTCCGTGATGGTGTCTAGATTGGATCTGTGGTTTCTGGAACTTCTGGCGGTTGGAATTGATTTTCGTCGACTCCCCTAGGGTTTCTGGAATATTGGGGGTATTTATAGAGCAAAGAGGCGGTGCGGGAGGTGGCCGAGGTGGGCACAACCCACCTGGGCGTGCTTGGGACCCCAGGCGCGCCCTGGTGGGTTGTGCTCCCCTCGGAGCCCCCCTCAGGTATTTTCTTGGCCCAACTTGTGTCTTCTGGTCCAGAAAAAATCACCAAAAAGTTTCAATGCATTTGGACTTCGTTTGGTATTGATTTCCTGCGAAGTAAAAAACAAGCAGAAAAAAACAGCAGCTGGCACTGGACACTATGTCAATAGGTTAGTCCCAAAAAATGATATAAAGTTGCTATAAAATGATTGTAAAACATCCAAGAATGATAATATAACAACATGGAACAATAAAAAAATATAGATACGTTGGAGACATATCAGCATCCCCAAGCTTAATTCCTGCTCGTCCTCGAGTAGGTAAATGATAAAAACAGAATTTTTGATGTGGAATGCTGCCTAATATGTTCATCACATATTCTTTTCTTTGTAGCATGCATATTTGGAGTTTATATGATTCAAAGCAATAGTCTAGTTTTGACATGAAGATTTCAATACTCAAGCATATCAACAAGCAACCATGTCTTTCAAAATATCAACACTAAAGCAAGTTATCCCTAGCCCATTATGCTCAATCATTGATCCATTCATGAAACACACTCGCATATTAGCTACACCCAATGCTCAAGTACGATCATAGTGCCCCTTAGTTGGTGCTTTATAAGAGAAGATGGAGACTCAAAATAAAATAAAAATTGCATAAAGTAAAAGAAAGGCCCTTCGCAGAGGGAAGTAGGGATTTGTAGAGGTGCCAGATCTCAAAGCGAAAAAAGTAGAGATAAAGCATTTTGGGTGGCATGCTTTTCCTGTCAACGAAAACGATCGAGTAGTTCCCAATACTTTCCATGTTAGATATATCATAGGCGGTTCCCAAACAGAAAATAAAGTTGATTTCTTTTTCCACCATACTTTCACTTTCCATGGCTAGCCATATCCACGGGTGCCTTCCATACCAACACTTTCCAAGAAATTTATTATTTGACAACATAAAGTAAATTCATTTTTCATTTCGGGACTGGGCATCCCTAATACCTTTGCCGTACTCTCGTGCAATGACAAGTGAATAAACACTCATCTTGAGAATAATGATGCGGCTTGAAGCTACGTCGGTATTTCCCCAAAGAGGAAGGGATGATGCAGCACAACGGCGGTAGGTATTTCTCTCAGTGATGAGACCAAGGTTATCGAACCAGTAGGAGAACCAAGCAACACTACGTAAACAGCACCTGCACACAAATAATAAATACTCGCAACCCGACATGTAAAAGGGGTTGTCAATCCCTTTCGGGCAACGGCGCCAAAAATTGGCAAACGGACGTGAGACACTACTGGAAACAGGGAATTTGCCATCAGTCAGCTCTTTGCCGTCTGCCAGCGGATGACAAAGAACGTCTTTGCCATCTGCTTACAAAAAACAGACGGCAAAGAACTGACAGACGGCAAAGAACCTGGTTGCCATCAGCCAGTTCTTTGCCATCTGCCAGTCGATGGCAAAGAATCTTTGCCGTCCGCTGGCAGACGGCAAAGAGGTGGGTGGGGTCCAGTGCTGTAACGGCCCTATCAACCCACCTCTTTGCCGTCTGCCAGCAGATGGCAAAGAATCTTTTCCGTCTGCTGGCAGACGGCAAAGAAGTGGGTGGGGCCCAGTGGATGACGACGCTGTAACGGCCCACTAGCCCCATCTCTTTGCCATCTGCCAGCCGACGGCAAAGATTCTTTGCCATCAGCTGGCTGATGGCAAAGAGGTGGGGCTTTGCCATCCGCTGGCTGATGGCAAAGATGTGGGCCTTTGCCATCCGCTGGCTGATGGCAAAGAGGTGGGACTATCTCCTCCCCTCTCTTCTTCTCAAAAAAAAAAATCTCCTCCCCTCTCTCCCAGCCTGGCCCCACCCCTCTCTTTCTCTCCCAGCCCGGCCCCCACCCTCTCTCTCTCTCCCCACTTCACCCTAGCACCGCCGCCGCCCCCGCCCTCCCCGCACCGCAGCCCGCCCCTGCGCCCGCCCCTCCACCATTCCAGCCGCTGGTGCCGCCTCCGCGGTCCCGGCCCACGCGGCGTGCCCGCCGCTCGCCCCTCCACCGAGCCAGGCCACCGCGCCGCCCCCTCCCGCGGCCCTCCCGCCACCGCCGCATCCACCACCGTTTAAATCTCTGGTACTTTTCTTTGTCAATTCTTGTGCTAATGTGGACTATAATTTCTAGGGGATTTACACTGTAAGTTGGACTATTGCAATGTAATTGTTAGGCAGTTGCAGTGTAAGTTGGCAAGTTCTGCTAGTGTAAATCTTGGACTGAATTTGTAGGTGTTCTTGGACTCTTTTGCTCTATAATTCTTGATAATTTTCAGTGTCATTTACTTTGTCAAACACAGTGTGTAGGCTCTGAATGTTTCTATGCTATTAGGTGCACACATTCTTTGTATTTTTCTGCATGCTTTCACTAATTGAGTCTTCAATGTAATTTTCAGCTACCTCAGGATTATAGTGTAGGTTCTATGTTTTTTGCCACTGTATTCTTCATTCTAGACTTCAAAGTTTATGTAATTTCCAGAGTATCCTGTTTGTTTCTAATTTAATATACTAATATTTCCCCAGATTTTATTACTATATAGTAAGTAGAAATGTTTCTGACCTGGTGATCTTCCTGGGATTTCCCCAATGTTGGCTGTTTGGTGGGTCGCAAGCTGATGGGCAGTTGTTCGCCATGGTCCAGGGTATTTGTGGTTCAGGTTTAGTTGAAACCGGGTGACAGTCTAGCCCGACCCATTTTTTAGAAATAGAAAGCATACAGTCGCTGGGGTGGGGTTTTTGGGACATACAAGTGTCCTCTGTTTTATTGTCAGGAAATGTGAATGTATCGAATTGAAAAACAATCAAGTACTAAATAGACACTCCTAATTTTAAGAGGATTTTTAACCTAGCTTTTTCTGTTTAGTGCTGGTTTGGCTTGCCTTAGCTTTTATATTTGAACATCAGGTTCACCAATAGATACAACTAGACACGAGCTGGATAAACCCTATCGATTTGTTTTCTCCACTTGAGATTTGCAGGGGAGGTTGCATTGCCGGAGAGGAAGGCAGAGGAGGGTGATGCTGATGATGCAGCAACAGCATAAGGGAGGCAAAGGAGGACATTGGGCTTGATCCAGCCTTGGTCACTGTCGTTTCCTCGCTTGAGCACTTCTTGCCCAAGGTAAGATGTCTATGAGTTCTCGCTTATACCCTACTGAAAAAAATCACATTGTACAGCGGACAGACTATTTAAGTGCACACTGAAAGGCATGTTAGTTTTTTTTCTTCTTAGACTTCGAAAAAACACATGCATGCAGCCAAGATTTAGGATATGCTTATACATGTTTTGAGGATCATGTAGCAGGCTTTTCTTTACAGTCCACTTTTGCTGGATAGAATTTATCTTTGTCCCTTTGACACCACGACACTGTAAGGGGACGCGACAGAAAACAAAAATTTTCGGTATAGCGAGCACGCCCAGGACCACTATGGAGACTGCATACAAGGTTTGATCTGATCCGTACCGACTCGAAGCGAGCGGAAGAAGAGTCGGTGGAGATCGTTGGTGCAGATCCCGGCAGCTAGGATTTACAACCTCCCAACCGCGAGGATGTACTCCCTCGTGGAAGCCCTTCGGGAGGCGGTCGGACAGTCCCCCGGACGATGTCGCGGACAGCCCTTCGGGAGGACCCTCGAAACTCGAACGGAGACTCGGACAGCCCTTCGGGAGGACATCGAACAGCCCCTCAGGCAAAAGACCGAAACTACGACCTCTCTACGGGGTTGCACACATACGGTGTCAGCTATCCGGCAGGGCTTCGCCGTCCAGAACTAGTTCCTGCCGGAACCCAGACAGCCTTTCGGCTCTACGAAACTCTTTTCGTGGGAGGGAGAGAAGAAGCCAGATAATGCATGGCATGTGTATGAGAGCAAGGGATGAAGAGATGGCAGCCCCCATCTCCTCTATTTATAGGAAAGCCAAGGGGTAGGGCTCCTACTAATTACCAAAAACCCATGCATTAGGTCACACCTCATGGGCATAAGGGTAAACTTGGGATGCCATGGGAGCTCCAAGGAGCTCCCCTTCTTGGCCGGCCACCCCTAGGGGGCCCCCCATGAGGGCTTCATGGCCCCCAAGCCTTCTAGAAGCCTTTAGCAAAAGCCCTAAAAGGTGGCTTCCAAAAAATTATCCAAAAAGCACTTTCACTATTCATGACGACATTTTTCAGCGTCCGTTCAAACTGAAATATTATGTGGGCTTAGAAACAATTCCAGTACCCACTAAATAATTTCAACGCGTTCTGGAACAATCCAGATTAGTGATTTTCATCTGCGAAAAGCATCTGAAGCGGTTCCGGCAGCTCCGAAACATTTCCGGTTTTTCTTCCAGAAAATTCCCAGAAGTTTCCAGAATGATTCTGGCACCCTCCAAGAATTATCAGGCATGTGCCGAAAACAATTTGACTTATGTTATCCTCTGAAACAACTTTTCAGTTTCACCGGAACTCATCTGGTGACCTCTTTGCGGAACCTTTCCGCTGTCCAAAACTTTTTCGGTGTCCGAAACTTTTTCGGTGATTTTCTCAGACTCCCTGTCTAGTATTCAGCAGATAGATGACCCTTAAGCGTGTGGACCCTATAGGTTCGGTGAAGCATAGACATGACCTGGAACCCCTTCCGATCAATGATCAACATCGGAGCCGTGGACACCCATATTGACCCCTATACCCACACGAATGAATATTCGGTGAACCTCCAGTTGCCGTGAGCTATTCCTGTTGCTTCGCAATATGTCACAAACACCCGAGGTGAGATTTATTGCATTCCTGTGGATCAACAATTTGTCCATCATGCAAGTTACCTCGTTACCGGTTTTTCTTTTCTCGTTTCCGTGTTCCGGCATCCCAATGATCAAATACAAGTTGTCTGGCCAGACGATGATGGATAACCGTAACACCGAGAGGGCCCGAGTATATCTCCATCGTCGGAGGAGCAAATCCCAATCTTGAGCTATCTCGTTACTTGCCATACTTTTCCGTGAACCCGTAAGCGCGCGTAATAGCCACCCAGTTACGGATGACGTTTAACAAACCCCAAAGTTCATGAAGCAAGTATGAAGGAACTCGATACTCTCATGGTCTAAGGAATTATGCAAACATTAACTTCTCTGTGTTATAAACCATAAACTTGTGACGAAAGAATCTCATAGCATAACAACAATTCGGGTTGATTCAACACAAGTGTTTACCATCAATTGTGCTCTCAAAATTGCTGGCATAGACATGCCCATGATCAGGAAAACATAATCATCATGCAATACTTGAGCTAGTCTTAGAGGCATGACTAGGAATACATATCACTGTTTATTATCCCACACGTGCACATGGGTTTTCCTCAGAGCCTTTATGGATATACGGGCTCAGAGCACAGCAGTTATAGCATGGAACATAAACTTTCATTACAAACCAGGAGATACAAAATAACTGTTGTTACTGCCTCTAGGGCATATCTCCTACAGACTCCCACCTTGCACTAGAGTCATACCAGTTACATGGCTTCCCTAACACCAATGGCTATCCGGTGTTGTCATGTTTGCTCGTGGTAGAGGCTTCGTCATCGGGTCTGCCACATTCAGATCGTGTGAACTTTGCGTACTTTCACTAAACCCTCTTCGACATGATGTCGAATGAGTTTATATTTGCGTTGAATATGTCTTGTCTTATGGTGCGAATTTGGCTCCCTTGCCTGAGCCACGGCGCCACTATTATCACAATAGATCTCCACGGGTCCTGGGCACTAGAAACCACACCAAGGTCTTCAAGAAATTGCTTGATCCAAACCGCCTCCTTGGAGGCTTCTGAAGCGGCAACATACTCCGCCTCCGTTGTAGAATCCGCCACAGTCTTCTGTTTGGAACTTTTCCAATCAATTGCACCACCGTTCAATATGAAAACAAGCCTGATTGAGATTTGAAGTCATCTGGGTCAGTCATGAAGCCTGCATCAGTGTAACCACTTACAATGAGCTCTTCATCACCTCCGTACACAAGGAGTAAATCCTTGGTCCGTCTGAGGTACTTAAGAATACCCTTGACTGCGGCCCAGTGTTCCAATCCAGGATCACTTTGGTACCGGCTGCTAACATTAGCGCATAGGAAACATCCGGTCTTGTACATAGCATGGCATACATAATAGAACCAACTGCCGAGGCATATGGAACATCATTCATTTGTACTCGCTCATCGAGAGTTCGAGGACTCTGATTCTTGCAAAGCACTGTGCCAGGTGACATGGGGAGTAGGCCTTTCTTGGACTTCTCCATGTTGAACCTTTCAACACCTGTCAATTACATGCTTTGGCTAAGCGCTATCAGGCGGTTTGATCTATCTCTATAGATTCTGATGCCCAATACATATGCCGCTTGCTAAGTCTTTCATTGAAAACCTTTTCTTCAATGAGTCTTTTATTTCGCTAAGAAAATTCATGTCATTTCCAATCAACAATATGTCATCCACATACAAGATTAGAAATGTTTTGCGCTCCCACTAAACTTCTTGTAAACACAAGTTCTTCGTCATTCCTGATGAAGCCAAACTCTTTGACCACTTCATCAAACGAATGTTCCAGCCCTTGCGCTTGCTTCAGACCATAAATGGCTTTCTGAAGTTTGCATACCTTCCAGCATCCTCATGATGACAAAACCTTCTGGCTGTATCATATATACATCCTCTTTGAGGTTTCATTTAGGAAAGCCGTTTTGACATCCATCTGCCATATTTATAATCGAAATAAGCAGCAATTGCTAGTAATATCCGAACAGACCTAACATAGCTACCGGTGAGAAAGTCTCGTCGTAGTCCACTCCTGGAACTTGGTGAACCCTTTCGCGACAAGTCTAGCTTTGTGGATAGTATGTTACCATCCGCGTCCGTTTCTTTTTGAAAATCCATTTACAACCAATCGGCTTTACTCTTCTGGAAGTTCTTCCAAGTTCCAAACTTGGTTTTGTACATGGATTCCATTTCGGATCTCATGGCCTTGTGCCTTCTTTTGAGCTGGGCCCGCCATCGCTTCCTTGTAGTGCGCAGGTTCATCGTCTTCAAGAATGAGGATTTCGTTATGAACCATTCAGGTGGCTGGATAGCCTACCTGATCTGCGCGGTTCAGTTACAAATTGTCTGAAGTCTCCGCATCATATGCGACAACTTCCGGCTCAGTTGTGGGATAATTAGCGGAATTTCTTCGGTTCTTTAGCCATATCACGGTTGCCAAAGATTCACTAATCTCATTAAGTTGTACTGTCCTCCCACTTGCTTCTTTAGCGAGAAACTCTTTCTCAAGAAAGTGTCCATCTTTGGCAACAAACACTTTGTTATCGGACGGGTGGTAGAAAGAATACCCAATGGTTACATTGGGATAACCTACAAAGTAACATTTGTCTGATCTGGGATCAAGTTGTCTTGGTTGTAAACGTTTTACATAAGCTTCACAACCCCAAATTTTGAGATGCGACACACTGGGTTTCTTCCCTTTCCACATCTCATGTGGTGTCGTCTCAACAGACTTAGACGGTGCTCTGTTTAATGTATAAGCGGCAGTGAGTAGTGCGTGACCCCAAAAAGATATTGGTAGATCTGTAAGAGACATCATCGACCTTACCATGTCCAACCAAGGTTCGGTTACGTCGTTCCGATACTCGTTCTCTGTGGAGTTCCGGGAGGCGTAAGCTGTGAAACGATTCCACGGTCACTCAGATGTTGGCCAAACTCATGACTAAGTACTCGCCTCCGCGATCAGACCGCAGAAAACTTAATCTTTTTGTCAGCGATGATTTTCTACCTCATTCTGAAATTCTTTGAACTTTTCAAAGGTTTCCGACTTATGCTTCATCAAGTAGATATAGCCATACCGACTTAAATATCAGTAAAGTCACGAAGTAAAAATACCCACCCCGTGCGGCCGTGTTCATTGGACCACATACATCACTATGTATTATTTCCAATAATTCAGCCGTTCAGGATGACGTGAACGGCGTCTTGGTCATTTTCCCCATCAAGCAAGCTTCACATGGTCAAATGATTCAAAATCAAGGGACGGTAAAACTCCATCTTATGGAGTTTTGCATGCGTTTCTTTCCGATGTGGCCAAGCCGACAGTGCCACAAGAAAGTGGTGGGGGTATCAGCCTTCTTAAGGCGTTTAGCATTCACGTTAAAGACATCATTTCCACATTCAAGATTTAGTATGAAAAGGCCCCCAAAATGGGTGCAAATCCATAAAACACCTTACAATAAAGTGAACAACCATTGTTCTCAGACTTGTACGAATACCCATCGTGTACTAAGCATGATCCGGAGATAATGTTTCTACACAACAGTGGAACAAAATAACAGTTACTTAGTTTCTAAGATAAATCCTGAAGGGAGACATAGAGGCATAATGCCGACGGCTTGAGCGGCGATCCAGCGCCGTTCCCGACGCGCATCACGACTTCATTCTTGCCAGCTTGCGCACCTTCTAAGCCCCTGTATCGAGTTGCAAATGTGAGCAACCGATCGGTACAATACCCAAGACTTAGAATTTTCGCTAGCAAGCAAAACGTCAATGACATTAACTTGTATAACAATTATACCTTTTCCGGTTTTCCCAGACTTCTTATCTTCCAGATACTTCTTGCAGTTTCTCTTCCAGTGTCCTGTGCCCTTGCAGTAGAAGCACTCAGTTTCATTCTTGGCCCACCCTTAGAGTTGCTTGGGAGCGGTCTTACCGGCGCCTTGCCCTTCTTTGGCTTGCCTTTCTTCTTTTTGAAACTGGCGGTTTTATTCACAAGCAACACGCTTGCGATTTTTCCGCAGTCCTCTTCTGCAGTTTTCAGCATGGCGAGCACCTCTTCGGTTCCTTCTCCATCCCACTCCTGTTGTAGTTTAATACAAACCGTCGTAAGACGGGGGGAGTGAAGAAAGCAACATGTCATGTACTGGCCAGGTGGAAGTGGAAATTCCAGGGTTTTAAGCCTTTCAGCATAGGCAATCATTTTGACCACGTGTTCGCCAACTGAACTACCCTCAGCCATCTTGCAATCCATCAAAGCCTTCATGATATCAAATCGTTCAGACTTTGCGGTTTCCTTGTACAAAGCATCCAATTCCCGG
Organism: Thinopyrum elongatum; assembly: GCA_011799875.1. Lineage (NCBI taxonomy): Eukaryota > Viridiplantae > Streptophyta > Magnoliopsida > Poales > Poaceae > Thinopyrum > Thinopyrum elongatum. The sequence continues at coordinate 4,424,411 of CM022299.1, forward strand.
ATCATATCACGGGGTTTATGGTCAAAAACGTTTTGAAGGTCTGTACACATGCAAGCTAGCATGAGGCACTGCACTAAGTTGTGATCATCATCCTTAGTGGCCCAGACATTTTGTTCATCTTCCGGGGCCTCTGCCGCCGGTTTAGCTGGAAGAGCATTTTCAAGCACATACAGTTTTTAGCGCTCCTGAGGACAATCCTCAGGTTGCGGACAGTCCGCATAGTTGTTTCCAGTCGTAGTTAACTTCTCTTTCTCTAACATCGGGCCTAAGTTGAACGCGGTGTTGCGAGCCATTTGATCTACACGGAAAAACAGGTTTCACTTAGACTTTGTTTATAATGAAATTTGCACTAGTGAATAAACTAGTTTATTCTAAAGTGCGCTCCCACTCAAATCAATATCTCTCAAAATTGATTGTGAGTGATTCAAGATCCAAATTGAAAACCAACGCCAAGGATGTGTCCATCTCAAGTGACGAGAATTTCAATTGGTAGGCCAACTTGCCAATCACATCTTCTATGTGACTCTTGTTCATCTTTCGATGGGCGTGTTCCGAGCTCAGGACGCTCCTCCAGAACGTCAGACAACCAAGTGATCTTGCCGAGTCTCAACTCACCCGCCTCACATTTCCTAATCGTTCGTACCCATGTGTCCATGTGGTACCCACGAAAAGTTAGGTGCCGTGACGGTGCTACACTTGGGAGACACTAACTACTTGATACTTTAAGTGAGAGATCACCCTAAAAAAAGCGACTACCGCGCAATCAAGAAGGGTGCATCAAGAGGGATAAACATCTCAAGCAATTCATAATAGCATGATATGTTAGCCTCTTCTGACGGAGAAGTCTTTCATTTCTTCGTCTTCGGCATTCGCTTCGGGTTCACCTTCGCGAAGATTGCCACCACCTTGTTGATGACCAGATAATATTGCTATCTCCATAGCAAGATAAATAAATGCATTACTTAAGGTTGACACGCAGGTCATTAAAGTGTGCAATCATATGGCTCCAGCCATCATGCCGAATCATGACACGCAGGTCATGTTAATTACATCATATAGTCATCTCATACATAATCAAATTGAATATGAGCATTGCTATACCACATCACATGCAAAACATCCTGCAAAACCAGTTAGACGCCTCTAATCGGTTTATGCAAAATTTTATTTTACGTGGCTTCTAAGGTTTTTACTCAAACCGCAGCTACCAACGTTTATCATCAAGTATGATTATTCATGTTGCTAGATTAACATCTCGGGGTGTATGAAACACGAGATAATTAAATCTCGAGCCCCATACTAAACTTCGTCATACGCATGACCCCCGTGCAGATCATATCTGCAATGCCCTTTCATCTGCAATTTCATCTTTCTTTTGACTATGGCAGAACCCAAAGAACTGATAGCACTTCCATGATCAATCAGGATCACGGATTGCCAGAACTTTGTCCAATTCCACCATGCTGTCTCGAGATTGAGCAAACGCAAATTCTAGGGAAGCAACAAGAACGTCGGGTAACAGATTTCATCCTGTCACCCGCATAAATAATTTTCAGCAATAGATCTCATCTACTCCAAATTATATATGCAATACCCATACATCTCCATGTATTCTAGATCGTAACCTGCATCTACGCATAGCACGGCTCTTGATGCCACTGTAAGGGGACGCGACAAGAAAACAAAAATTTTGGTATAGCGAGCACGCCAGGACCACTATGGAGGCATACAAGGTTTGATCTGATCCGTACGACTCGAAGCGCAGCGGAAGAAGAGTCGGTGGAGATCGTTGGTGCAGATCCCCGCAGCTAGGATTTACAACCTCCCAACGCGAGGATGTACTCCCTGTCGGACAGCCCTTCGGGAGGCGGTGGACAGTCCCCCGGACGATGTCGGGACAGCCCTTCGGGAGGACCCTCGAAACTCGAACGGAGACTGGACAGCCTTCGGGAGGACCTCGAACAGCCCTTAGGCAAAAGACCGAAACTACGACCTCTCTACGGGGTGCACACATACGGTGTCAGCTATCCGGCAGGGCTTCGCCGTCCAGAACTAGTTCCTGCCGGAACCAGACAGCCTTTTGGCTCTACGAAACTCTTTTCGTGGGAGGGAGAGAAGAAGCCAGATAATGCATGGCATGTGTATGAGAGCAAGGGATGAAGAGATGGCAGCCCCCATCTCCTCTATTTATAGGAAAGCCAAGGGGTAGGGCTCCTCCACTAATTACCAAAAACCCATGCATTAGGTCACACTCATGGGCATAAGGGTAAACTTGGATGCCATGTGGAGCTCCAAGGAGCTCCCCCTTCCTTGGCCGGCCACCCTAGGGGCCCCCCATGAGGGGCTCTCATGGCCCCCCACAAGCCCTTCTAGAAGCCTTTAGCAAAGCCCTAAAAGGTGGCTTCCAAATTATCCAAAAAGCACTTTCACTATTCATGACGACATTTTTCAGCGTCCGTTCAAACTGAAAATATTTATGTGGGCTTAGAACAATTCCAGTACCCACTAAAATAATTTTCAACGCGTTCTGGAACAATTCCAGATAGTGATTTTCATCTGCGAAAAGCATCTGAAGCGGTTCCGGCAGCTCCGAAACATTTCCGGTTTTTCTTCCAGAAAATTCCCAGAAGTTTCCAGAATGATTCTGGCACCTCCAAGAATTATCAGGCATGTGCCGAAAACAATTTGACTTTATGTTACCTCTGAAACAACTTTTCAGTTTCACCGGACACTCATCTGGTGACCTCTTTGCGGAACTTTTCGCTGTCCAAAACTTTTTCGGTGTCCGAAACTTTTTCGGTGATTTTCTCTCAGACTCTCTGTCTAGTATTCAGCAGTTAGATGACCCTTAAGCGTGTGACCCTATAGGTTCGGTAAGCATAGACATGACCTGGAACCCCTTCCGATCAATGATCAACATCGGAGCCGTGGACACCCATATTGACCCCTATAACCCACACGAATGAATATTCGAGTGAACTCCAGTTGCCGTGAGCTATTCTGTTGCTTCGCAATATGTCACAAACACCCGAGGTGAGATTTATTGCATTCCTGTGGATCAACAATTTGTCCATCATGCAAGTTACCTCGTTACCGGGTTTGTTCTCTTTTCTCGTTTCCGTGTTTCCGGCATCCCAATGATCAAATCACAAGTTGTCTGGCCAGACGATGATGGATACCGTAACACCGAGAGGGCCCGAGTAATCTCTCCATCGTCGGAGGAGCAAATCCCAATCTTGAGCTATCTCGTTACTTGCCATACTTTTCCGTGAACCCGTAAGCCGCCGTAATAGCCACCCAGTTACGGATGACGTTTAACAAACCCCAAAGTTCATGAAGCAAGTATGAAGGAACTCGATACTCTCATGGTCTAAGGAATTATGCAAACATTAACTTCTCTGTGTTAAAACCATAAACTTGTGACGAAAGAATCTCATAGCATAACAACAATTCGGTTGATTCAACACAAGTGTTCTAACCATCAAATTGTGCTCTCAAAATTGCTGGCATAGACATGCCCATGATCAGGAAAACATAATCATCATGCAATACTTGAGCTAGTCTTAGAGGCATGACTAGGAATACATATCACTGTTTATTATCCCACACGTGCACATGGGTTTTCCTCAGAGCGCTTTATGGATATAGGGCTCAGGAGCCACAAGCAGTTATAGCATGGAACATAACTTTCATTACAAACCAGGAGATACAAATAAACCGTTGTTACTGCCTCTAGGGCATATCTCCTACAGACACCCAGACACGACACCCCCCCGACCCCTGAACCCTCTTCGGCTTCCTATTGATTGAATAGGTGCTCGGCCTTCCAGAGGCCGACGGGGTCATATATTTATGAATTTGATGAGTTAGGTCATATATTTTCCGATTTTGTTATGAAAAACATCATATATATTTGTGTTGATCGAGTGGATTTAAATGTGCAGTTGTTTCGTCGCTGCGAGGGTCTGGTGTTCGACGACCTCCCCGTGCGTTCAACGAGCTCCCCCCCGACGTTCGTGGGTGAGCACAATGACATCTCCTCCTCCCCCAATCATTTGCTATGTTCCGTCTTCGTGCCGATGAAACATGCTAGCTGTAGGTAGATGAATCATCAGTATGCGTGACCACTATGCGTCTCCCGTTTGAAAGGGTTACACTATAAATGCATGCATTTGCATATTTATAACGTGATTTTTCGAATTGTCCAACGTTATCCATGGACAAGCCTGAGATGTGTAGATTGGGTTCGTTTTCCATATGCTCTGCTCCGGAATCCGATGCAGAATTTCGTCAGTGCCTCCCAGTTGTTCTCCGGTACACATCCTCTCTGCTTATTGCCGAGACGTGTATCAGGAGAACAGTTGGAGGTGCTGCCGAAATTTTGCGGTTGGATCCAGAGTATGAGCATGGGAAACCGAACCAATCTACATACTCGGGTGGGATTAGACCTATCTTTACCTATTAGCGTCTAGGTTGCATGGACGTAATAAAACTGAAAACTCTACTAACTGATGAATATGGTTTGCGAATTATGTATATATTTCTTGTGTGTTCAGTAGCTAGGCAAGATGAGTGATCGTGCGTGGATGTACACGGTCACATTAGTCAGAAAGACATGACCCATGATGGATAACAAAAAACCAAGGGGTTTGTGAGAGTCGCATTGCAAATGGACAGAGAAAAACCTGGTGCCCTGTGTCGAGTGCGACAACTATCATAGAGGTCAGAGTTTGAAATGATCAAACACCTGCAGAAGAGGGGTTTTACGCCTAATTATACGGTCTGGATATTTCAGGTGAGTCTGCCAACGACTGCCAGAGCTGAGGAGGGCCGTCGTCGCATCGACGAGCATGGTACGGGATGGAAGACATGTGGTGGAAGACTTTGATGATGCTCGGGATTCGGAGATGATGAGATGGAGGAATCTGTAAAGGCCTTCAATGATATGTTGGAGTCTTCAAAACGTCCTCTCCACGAGCACACTGAGCTTTGTCAGCTGGATGCCATCGCACAAGTAATGGCTCTAAAGGCTCAATTCAACTTGGGCAGAGAATGCTACGACGCGATGGTGACACTATTGGACGCTTTCTACCCAAAGGCCATGTAATGCCTGCAAACCTGTACCAGTGACAAAATCCTCCGTGTACTTAAGATGCCCTATGAGAAGATAGATGCATGTGAGAAGGATGTGCCTTATTTAGGCTTGAGTATGCGGACTTGAAGTATGTTCCGTTTGCCAGTCTTCCAGGTATGTTGTGGTAGACAACGGTATGGGTGAGAAGAGTCAACAAAAATCCCAGTTAATGTTCTTCGGTATATGCCAATCATACCAAGACTTCAAACGTCTTTTCATGGTCGAAAAGAGACGGCCAGACAGATGACATGGCACAAATTGGGCAAAAGAACCGAACTAGATGCAGATGGGGAGCCGATGTTGGTACACACATCAGACGGTTTTGCGTGGAAGCGCTTCGATGCTAATAATCATGCTAAGCGGCAGATCCAAGGCATCCTCCGATCGCCGTAAGCACGGATGGGTTCACGTGTTTGGTATGATGGCAGCCCAATACAGTTGTTGGCCTGTATTTGTCATTCCACTCAATCTCCCCTCCCGGACAGATCAATTAGCAAAAAAAGAACATTTTCCTGACGTTGATAATTCCGGGGCCCAACTATCCGGGGAAGAATATGAATGTGTACATGCAGCCGTCTTAGGATGAATTGCAAGAAGCTTGGGATATGGGATCAAGACATACGAGCCGCTACAAAAAAAACTTCCAATTGCGTGTGTGGTACATGTACTCGATGCATGACTTGCCGGCGTATGCGCTATTCGTTGGCTGGTGGTCATGGTAGGTCCCGTGCTCCACATGCAAGGCAGCTCTTGAGTTTCATCGGCTGCAGGCGGGTGGCAAGTTTTTCTTGCTTCGACATGCATAGACAGTTCCTGGATCCTCGCCATAAGTTTTAGAAAAAGACAAGAAGAACTTCATCAAAGGTAGAGTTGTCAAAAACTCTACACACCTGCGTTGACAGGCCAACAGACCCTGGGATCAGTTAAATGCTCTCGAGCCGGATCCAAAGCGTCCAGGGTATTTTCAAGGGGTATAATTCGGAACACCCTGGACTCACAAGACATGCTTGTGGGATCTGGCCTTACTTCAAAGACCTCCTTTTGCCCACACAACATCGACGTGATGCCACTGAAGAATGTCGGCGAGGCCCTCTTTGGTACATTGTTCGGCATAGAGGGAAAACAAAGTGATAATCCTAAGGCTACAGTCGATCAGGAGGCTCTATGTGATAGACCGCCTACAAAACATGCGACAAACCGAAAGGAAAGAAGAACTTGGGCGAAGAGCACAAGGCAGGTTCATATCTGGAAAGCACAGCTATGAGGGAAATTATCCTGGGTGGGTGAAAAAGGAGTTGATGTTCCCCGATGGGTATGCAGCGAATCTAGAGGGGAGCGAGCCTTGAAAATTGAAAATATTTGGTCTCAAGAGTCATGATTGGCACATATGGCTTGAGCGGGTAAGCCGATGATGTTGCGTGCTTTATCCCTGAGATGAATGGCTAGTACTGGCAGAGCTGAGCTATTTCTTCGTGTTCTTTGTGCAAAAGAACTATCGTCCTGGCTTGTCGAGAAGAACTGGAAGAGTTTTGGCGCCGCGGAGTTGATCTGCAAGTTAGAGAAGATCTTTCCACCGGGCTTCTTTAATCCAAGCATGCATGATTTTGCATCTCCGACCGAGGCATGATGGGGGGGCCCGTGCAGAATCATTAGTGCTACGAAACTGAGAGGATGCGAAGACACTTCGAGCAAAATGTAAAATAAACGTCGAATTGAAGCATCGATGGCGAGGCATTCCATTACGAGGAGGCGGCAAACTTCGTGACAGCACACTACGAAGCCAAAAATCGTCATTTGCATAATCTTGAAGCCTCGTACAATGCTGGCGACCCTAAAAAGGGTGGATCCAACCTCAGCCTATTCAAAGGGAAGCTCGCACCAGCCGGTGCTTATACTCCCCTTATTGTTGATGTCGACGAATGGCGGACCATTACGTTGTATATCTGAACAATCTACAGAAGGTGCGGCCGTACATCGAGTTAAGTTCTCGGTACATTGTTTCGCAACCTCTATTCCTTTGAACTGCTCATTATTCCCCATATTTGATACAGTCGATACGTTGCAAAATCTCGTATGGAGCGGTGATCCAAAGGATTCCGTCGAAGAGTGATGAGCTTCTGGGCAATGCAGGAGCGGCTATCCGTTTCATCTCTTGGTTTCAAACAACGGTAACTTCTCCATTAGACCATTTCATTTCTTCGTTATTTCCCGGCAAGCAACAATCATTTTGTTATTAAACTTCTAGGCTAGTTCAGTCGTATGGATGCCGAATTGAGACAAGTCGCTAATGGTTTTGACTATAAGGTCCGTTCATTTGACAAATACGACATCAACGGGTATCCGCTTTCGTACCTATGTAAAGAGCTATCTATGGGCCGACCGAAAGTCTACAATTGTTGTGTCTCTGCTATCGGCGAAGGAGATACCGAGTATTATGGAAAGTTGAAGCAATTTATTGAACTTCTATTCTATGTGCAACCCACCGAACATCGTAGTCTTCAATGTCTGGGTTCCAGCCGAAGGAGACTAGAAGGACTCATGAACATCTAGGGCTAGTCGAAATCAAACAAAGCACCCATTTGGATGTTCCCGATGTCTATATTACGGCTCAACAGGCAACCCAGTTTTCTATCTCACCTGGGCCTGCCAAAGTGATCCAAATCCTCAATGGTTTGGATGTTGTTTATGAAGTGCCCGCCACGTGTTTGAACACCTCCCCCCAATGAAGAGGATTATGAACCTCACATTAACCCAGAACACATATGAAGGAGAGTTCTTCCAAGAAACACGTTCTTTGCAAACAAACGTTTCAGAACCGCTCTACTTCACCCAGAACATTGAAAGTAGACACGACAGTGAATCCGAGCATGAGCCGGAACAAGAAGAGGTTACTGCTGCGGAGACCTGTCAATGCTGACCGATTACGTAAGGAGGCCTTCCACATGTTTGATGCATTTATGATGATGATGATGAGCACGTCATTACTGATAGTGATGATGATGATGCATTTATTGACCCCGAAGACATATATAGACGATGAGATTATATTATAGTTCATGTTAGGTATTCATTTTTTTATGTTCATGATGATGATACACTTAATTATATACATATTATTATTCATGTCAGGTATTCTTTTTTTATGTTGTCTAATTTCGTTTACTCTTTGTCATTGCAGGTGTTGAGATGGTGGGCGCGGGTCGAGAGCGCTCCGAGCTCCTTCCGGCGCGTGGTGGGAGGGGGGGTAGTTTCCATTCCACCCCCAGACCCTCCGGAGAGCGCTAGATTCAGTATGCAGACACCACCGCCGGTCGCTTCTTCTTCGCCGAGTGGTCGGGGGGGGGTCGGGGGGGGGGGGGGGGGGGGGGGAAAGAAGAAGGAGAAGGGCTAGTAGAGGTGGACGTGGCGGCGGGGAGAGGTAGGAAGGCGCTGCTAATACGCCTCCTCGCCGCCACCCCCAGCTTGATTCACCTGACACAGGACTGCTCCGTCTGAGATGGAGCGCGCTGAGTGGACTCGTCCGGACCCGGTCCATGAGGCTCAGGCGACGAGCCTTCGCCCACGAGACTCCGGTCCCAGAGGTCCGTCCACGAGACTCTGGATCAGTGCTACGTCGCAGCCGAACCGATTTGGGGGACTGGCCGGAGTCGAGTGGCCATGCTTGATGGTTGGCGGAGGGGGGTGGCTATAGTTTCTGATAGCTTATAGGGAGTGGAGCGAGACGGGTTGAGGGGGGGGCAATGTCCTACCAGCGCTGGTTGCGTACAAAGCTCCCGCCCACCCTGGCGACCCCTGGACCAGTAGATGGTTTGATTCACGCCTGATGGGAGAAGTAAGTGCATTTACTTTTTTTAACCTTTGCCTTCATGTTTCTTCGAATATCTAAATGCGTTAGCTTGTGTCATACTGCAGGGTCTTGGAAACACGGTCATGGTGTCCGGCACCCAACACAGTCCTTGGTGTGATTTGTCGCCAGAGAGCTTTCGGGGTGGGTCACGTTGCCGGTGAGGGCTAGGTTCCAGAGCTAGGAATGAACCGGGAGCACTACTTGGCTGCCCCGGCCCCGCCGGGGGAGGATCGGCGGTGTCGAGTGCCACACATGGCCGACGTTGTGATCCAGACGTTTTGGGTAATTTTTCCTCTCTCGTCTATGTTGTGTTTTCTTGTTTGGTTGGCAACCCTAGTGATTGTACTAATTCGTGTTTTTTGTTTTATGTAGACCTTCTACAGGTGTGCTGAGGGATAGGGGATGTCGACAGCTCGGGTTATCGACGCCGAGTGCAGCGCCTACTTCAAAACTGGCGAACGGGGCTCGGACGCAATCTATTCGAGATCCACTTCGCCGCCTCGACTGTATTAGGATGTTCCAAGTCGAAGTGCCGCACAAAGTATCGAGTAAGGAGAAGTAACATGAAGGTAATTACCTATTCTTAAGGCCTTGTACTTAGTTTCCTTGATTGATTCGTAGGCGTACGCGCTCAATTTCTCTTACTTAACTTAGGTGCCCCCGCAGAGGTGTGCGGATAGGCTGGATTGTTGGGAGGTGTTGGTGGATGAGTGGTGCTCTCCCCAATGGCTATCCACCCCACAAACAATGCAAAGGATCGGCATGGCAAAATGAGCGGTGTGCCACACCCATCAAGGCAGCGTCAACCTATATCAGTACGGGGATAACTGGGTATGTGGTTTCGCTTCATGATTCATGCAAATTATTCTTATGTAGCGTTGTGAGCGCTAACTAATACTTTGTTCCTCTCCCTTTTAAGGGCGCCGACACAACAAGACGGAGTGCCAGAGCTATTCCGACCTCTATGCATGGCCCATAGTGCCCGTATAAGAAGGCCAAGGCATTCTCTGAGTCTGATCTCGATGATTCCAAAGAACTTACCAACCGCGCCTCCCACAACAAGCTCGTGAGTTACAGAGACGAGGGGAGGGAGGAGGAGAGGAAAGGGCGGACTTTAACCCGGACCAGCCTATTGATCCAGAGCTGGTGATGATATCTGGTTGGCGGGAGGCACCATGGCTTGTTAGCCATTGGGGAGGACTGGTACGTTGTACTAGCATCCTCCTCCCGCAGATCAAGAGGCGCCAGAACAAGCTCCGATCTGAGATAAGGCCTCGTCCACGGCCAATGGACTCGAATCAAGGTTAGTTTACAGAATCAGATACCTGTTCCTCCATTACATTATGTGTGCGGCCGTTGATGATTACAAATGCTAAGAGGAGTGGTGTTGCAGGCTGCTATTGAGGAAGAGAGAGCGAAGACCCAGGAGCTTCTGGCGGGAAGGAAGGAGGCATGCGGCGGAGAGGGAGAGGGAGATTGAGGGAGGACGGCTAGGCTTTTTGGAGGAGGAGAGGAACCGGAACGACTTGGCTAACCGGGCACTATACGAGGCTCTTCGCGGTAGTTTCTTCTGCATATTTAGCTAATCATGCATGTAATGTTCCTTTCATTAGTATAATAATACTGATGAACTCATCAAAACCAAAGGTGTGAGTCATGTGCGGAGAAGAAACGGTCAGACCCTCCGCCGATGCCAGTCATTGCTCCGGCGGGCACGGTGGAGTTTCATTTGAATGGACATTAGCTTATTAGGCTTCATCACAGTTGAGTTGGCATCATGCTAACGAACATTGCAAATGATCTTTATATTTGGTCAGCAATAACTCCCGACAGCAATCGACGTCTGCCCATTGGCGCGAGCGCCCCCTCCCCGCGGCACTCCCGGCCACCGCGGCGTGCCCCGCCGCTCGCCCCTCCACCGAGCCAGGCCACCGCGCCGCCCCCTCCCCGCGGCCCTCCCCGCCACCGCGCCATCCACCACCGTTTAAATCTCTGGTACTTTTCTTTGTCAATTCTTGTGCTAATGTGGACTATAATTTCTAGGGGATTTACACTGTAAGTCTTGGACTATTGCAATGTAATTGTTAGGCAGTTGCAGTGTAAGTTGGCAAGTTCTGCTAGTGTAAATCTTGGACTGTAATTTGTAGGTGTTCTTGGACTCTTTTGCTCTATAATTCTTGATAATTTTCAGTGTCATTTACTTTGTCAACACAGTGTGTAGGCTCTGAATGTTTCTATGCTATTAGGTGCACACATTCTTTTGTATTTTTCTGCATGCTTTCACTAATATTGAGTCTTCAATGTAATTTTCAGCTACCTCAGGATTATAGTGTAGGTTCTATGATTTTTTGCCACTGTATTTCTTCATTCTAGACTTCAAAGTTTATGTAATTTCCAGAGTATCCTGTTTGTTTCTAATTTAATATACTAATATTTCCCCAGATTTTATTACTATATAGTAAGTAGAAGTGTTTCTGACCTGGTGATCTTCCTGGGATTTCCCCCAATGTTTGGCTGTTTGGTGGGTCGCAAGCTGATGGGCAGTTGTTCGCCATGGTCCAGGGTATTTGTGGTTCAGGTTTAGTTGAAACCGGGTGACAGTCTAGCCCGACCCATTTTTTAGAAATAGAAAGCATACAGTCGCCGGGGTGGGGTTTTTGGGACATACAAGTGTCCTCTGTTTATTTGTCAGGAAATGTGAATGTTATCGAATTGAAAAACAATCAAGTACTAAATAGACACTCCCTAATTTTAAGAGGATTTTTAACCTAGCTTTTTCTGTTTAGTGCTGGTTTGGCTTGCCTTAGCTTTTATATTTGAACAATCAGGTTCACAAATAGATACCAACCTAGACACGAGCTGGATAAACCCTATCTGATTTTGTTTTCTCCACTTGAGATTTGCAGGGGAGGTTGCATTGCCCGGAGGAAAGGCAGAGGAGGGTGATGCTGATGATGCAGCAACAGCATTAAGGGAGGCAAAGGAGGACATTGGGCTTGATCCAGCCTTGGTCACTGTCGTTTCCTCGCTTGAGCACTTCTTGCCCAAGGTAAGATGTCTATGAGTTCTCGCTTATACCCCTACTGAAAAAAATCACATTGTACAGCGGACAGACTATTTAAGTGCACACTGAAAGGCATGTTAGTTTTTTTTCTTCTTAGACTTCGAAAAAACACATGCATGCAGCCAAGATTTAGGATATGCTTATACATGTTTTGAGGATCATGTAGCAGGCTTTTCTTTACAGTCCACTTTTGCTGGATAGAATTTATCTTTGTCCCTTTGACACCACGACACTGTAAGGGGACGCGACAGAAAACAAAAATTTTCGGTATAGCGAGCACGCCCAGGACCACTATGGAGACTGCATACAAGGTTTGATCTGATCCGTACCGACTCGAAGCGCAGCGGAAGAAGAGTCGGTGGAGATCGTTGGTGCAGATCCCGGCAGCTAGGATTTACAACCTCCCAACCGCGAGGATGTACTCCCTCGTCGGACAGCCCTTCGGGAGGCGGTCGGACAGTCCCCCGGACGATGTCGCGGACAGCCCTTCGGGAGGACCCTCGAAACTCGAACGGAGACTCGGACAGCCCTTCGGGAGGACACTCGAACAGCCCCTCAGGCAAAAGACCGAAACTACGACCTCTCTACGGGGTTGCACACATACGGTGTCAGCTATCCGGCAGGGCTTCGCCGTCCAGAACTAGTTCCTGCCGGAACCCAGACAGCCTTTCGGCTCTACGAAACTCTTTTCGTGGGAGGGAGAGAAGAAGCCAGATAATGCATGGCATGTGTATGAGAGCAAGGGATGAAGAGATGGCAGCCCCCATCTCCTCTATTTATAGGAAAGCCAAGGGGTAGGGCTCCTCCACTAATTACCAAAAAACCCATGCATTAGGTCACACCTCATGGGCATAAGGGTAAACTTGGGATGCCATGTGGAGCTCCAAGGAGCTCCCCCTTCCTTGGCCGGCCACCCCTAGGGGGCCCCCATGAGGGGCTCTCATGGCCCCCCAAGCCCTTCTAGAAGCCTTTAGCAAAAGCCCTAAAAGGTGGCTTCCAAAAAATTATCCAAAAAGCACTTTCACTATTCATGACGACATTTTTCAGCGTCCGTTCAAACTGAAAATATTTATGTGGGCTTAGAACAATTCCAGTACCCACTAAAATAATTTTCAACGCGTTCTGGAACAATTCCAGATTAGTGATTTTCATCTGCGAAAAGCATCTGAAGCGGTTCCGGCAGCTCCGAAACATTTCCGGTTTTTCTTCCAGAAAATTCCCAGAAGTTTCCAGAATGATTCTGGCACCCTCCAAGAATTATCAGGCATGTGCCGAAAACAATTTGACTTTATGTTATCCTCTGAAACAACTTTTCAGTTTCACCGGAACTCATCTGGTGACCTCTTTGCGGAACCTTTTCGCTGTCCAAAACTTTTTCGGTGTCCGAAACTTTTTCGGTGATTTTCTCTCAGACTCTCTGTCTAGTATTCAGCAGTTAGATGACCCTTAAGCGTGTGACCCTATAGGTTCGGTGAAGCATAGACATGACCTGGAACCCCTTCCGATCAATGATCAACATCGGAGCCGTGGACACCCATATTGACCCCTATACCCACACGAATGAATATTCGAGTGAACCTCCAGTTGCCGTGAGCTATTCCTGTTGCTTCGCAATATGTCACAAACACCCGAGGTGAGATTTATTGCATTCCTGTGGATCAACAATTTGTCCATCATGCAAGTTACCTCGTTACCGGTTTTGTTCTCTTTTCTCGTTTCCGTGTTCCGGCATCCCAATGATCAAATCACAAGTTGTCTGGCCAGACGATGATGGATACCGTAACACCGAGAGGGCCCGAGTATATCTCTCCATCGTCGGAGGAGCAAATCCCAATCTTGAGCTATCTCGTTACTTGCCATACTTTTCCGTGAACCCGTAAGCCGCCGTAATAGCCACCCAGTTACGGATGACGTTTAACAAACCCCAAAGTTCATGAAGCAAGTATGAAGGAACTCGATACTCTCATGGTCAAAGGAATTATGCAAACATTAACTTCTCTGTGTTATAAACCATAAACTTGTGACGAAAGAATCTCATAGCATAACAACAATTCGGGTTGATTCAACACAAGTGTTCTACCATCAATTGTGCTCTCAAAATTGCTGGCATAGACATGCCCATGATCAGGAAAACATAATCATCATGCAATACTTGAGCTAGTCTTAGAGGCATGACTAGGAATACATATCACTGTTTATTATCCCACACGTGCACATGGGTTTTCCTCAGAGCCTTTATGGATATACGGGCTCAGGAGCCACAGCAGTTATAGCATGGAACATAAACTTTCATTACAAACCAGGAGATACAAAATAACTGTTGTTACTGCCTCTAGGGCATATCTCCTACAGACTCCCACTTGCACTAGAGTCATAATCCAGTTACATGGCTTCCCTAACACCAATGGCTATCCGGTGTTGCTCATGCTTTGCTCGTGGTAGAGGCTTCGTCATCGGGTCTGACACATTCAGATCCGTGTGAACTTTGCGTACTTTCACTAAACCCTCTTCGACATGATGTCAAATGAGTTTATATTTGCGTTGAATATGTCTTGTCTTATGGTGCGAATTTGGCTCCCTTGCCTGAGCCACGGCGCCACTATTATCACAATAGATCTCCACCGGGTCCTGGGCACTAGAAACCACACCAAGGTCTTCAAGAAATTGCTTGATCCAAACCGCCTCCTTGGAGGCTTCTGAAGCGGCAACATACTCCGCCTCCGTTGTAGAATCCGCCACAGTCTTCTGTTTGGAACTTTTCCAATCAACTGCACCACCGTTCAATATGAAAACATAGCCTGATTGAGATTTGAAGTCATCTGGGTCAGTCATGAAGCCTGCATCAGTGTAACCACTTACAATGAGCTCTTCATCACCTCCGTACACAAGGAGTAAATCCTTGGTCCGTCTGAGGTACTTAAGAATACCCTTGACTGCGGCCCAGTGTTCCAATCCAGGATCACTTTGGTACCGGCTGCTAACACTTAGCGCATAGGAAACATCCGGTCTTGTACATAGCATGGCATACATAATAGAACCAACTGCCGAGGCATATGGAACATCATTCATTTGTACTCGCTCATCGAGAGTTCGAGGACTCTGTTTCTTGCAAAGCACTGTGCCAGGTGACATGGGGAGTAGGCCTTTCTTGGACTTCTCCATGTTGAACCTTTTCAACACCTTGTCAATGTACATGCTTTGGCTAAGCGCTATCAGGCGTTTTGATCTATCTCTATAGATTCTGATGCCCAATACATATGCCGCTTCGCCTAAGTCTTTCATTGAAAACCTTTTCTTCAATGAGTCTTTTATTTCGCTAAGAAAATTCATGTCATTTCCAATCAACAATATGTCATCCACATACAAGATTAGAAATGCTTTTGCGCTCCCACTAAACTTCTTGTAAACACAAGATTCTTCGTCATTCCTGATGAAGCCAAACTCTTTGACCACTTCATCAAAACGAATGTTCCAGCTCCTTGACGCTTGCTTCAGACCATAAATGGCTTTCTGAAGTTTGCATACCTTTCCAGCATCCTCATGAATGACAAAACCTTCTGGCTGTATCATATATACATCCTCTTTGAGGTTTCCATTTAGGAAAGCCGTTTTGACATCCATCTGCCATATTTCATAATCGAAATAAGCAGCAATTGCTAGTAATATCCGAACAGACCTAAGCATAGCTACCGGTGAGAAAGTCTCGTCGTAGTCCACTCCTGGAACTTGCGTGAACCCTTTCGCGACAAGTCTAGCTTTGTGGATAGTAATGTTACCATCCGCGTCCGTCTTCTTTTTGAAAATCCATTTACAACCAATCGGCTTTACTCCTTCTGGAAGTTCTTCCAAGTTCCAAACTTGGTTTTTGTACATGGATTCCATTTCGGATCTCATGGCCTTGTGCCATTCTTTTGAGCTGGGCCCCGCCATCGCTTCCTTGTAGTGCGCAGGTTCATCGTCTTCAAGAATGAGGATTTCGTTATGAAACCATTCAGGTGGCTGGATAGCCCTACCTGATCTGCGCGGTTCAGTTACAACATTGTCTGAAGTCTCCGCATCATATGCGACAACTTCCGGCTCAGTTGTAGGGATAATTAGCGGAATTTCTTCCGGTTCTTTAGCCATATCAACGGTTGCCAAAGATTCACTAATCTCATTAAGTTGTACTGTCCTCCCACTTGCTTCTTTAGCGAGAAACTCTTTCTCAAGAAAGTGTCCATCTTTGGCAACAAACACTTTGTTATCGGACGGGTGGTAGAAAGAATACCCAATGGTTACATTGGGATAACCTACAAAGTAACATTTGTCTGATCTGGGATCAAGTTTGCTTGGTTGTAAACGTTTTACATAAGCTTCACAACCCCAAATTTTGAGATGCGACACACTGGGTTTCTTCCCTTTCCACATCTCATGTGGTGTCGTCTCAACAGACTTAGACGGTGCTCTGTTTAATGTATAAGCGGCAGTGAGTAGTGCATGACCCCCAAAAGATATCGGTAGATCTGTAAGAGACATCATCGACCTTACCATGTCCAACAAGGTTCGGTTACGTCGTTCCGATACTCCGTTTCTCTGTGGAGTTCCGGGAGGCGTAAGCTGTGAAACGATTCCACGGTCACTCAGATGTTGGCCAAACTCATGACTAAGATACTCGCCTCCGCGATCAGACCGCAGAAACTTAATCTTTTTGTCACGATGATTTTCTACCACATTCTGAAATTCTTTGAACTTTTCAAAGGTTTCCGACTTATGCTTCATCAAGTAGATATAGCCATACCGACTTAAATCATCAGTAAAAGTCACGAAGTAAAAATACCCACCCCGTGCGGCCGTGTTCATTGGACCACATACATCACTATGTATTATTTCCAATAATTCACCCGCCCGTTCAGGATGACCCGTGAACGGCGTCTTGGTCATTTTCCCCATCAAGCAAGCTTCACATGTGTCAAATGATTCAAAATCAAGGGACGGTAAAACTCCATCTTTATGGAGTCTTTGCATGCGTTTCTTTCCGATGTGGCCAAGCCGACAGTGCCACAAGAAAGTGGTGGTGGTATCAGCCTTCTTAAGGCGTTTAGCATTCACGTTAAAGACATCATTTCCACATTCAAGATTTAGTATGAAAAGGCCCCCAACAATGGGTGCAAATCCATAAAACATATCCTTACAATAAAGTGAACAACCATTGTTCTCAGACTTGTACGAATACCCATCGTGTACTAAGCATGATCCGGAGATAATGTTTCTACACAACAGTGGAACAAAATAACAGTTACTTAGTTCTAAGATAAATCCTGAAGGGAGACATAGAGGCATAATGCCGACGGCTTGAGCGGCGATCCCAGCGCCGTTCCCGACGCGCATCACGACTTCATTCTTTGCCAGCTTGCGCACCTTCTGAAGCCCCTGTATCGAGTTGCAAATGTGAGCAACCGATCCGGTATCAAATACCCAAGACTTAGAATTTTCGCTAGCAAGCAAAACGTCAATGACATTAACTTGTATAACAATTATACCTTTTCCGGTTTTCCCAGACTTCTTATCTTCCAGATACTTCTTGCAGTTTCTCTTCCAGTGTCCTGTGCCCTTGCAGTAGAAGCACTCAGTTTCATTCTTGGCCCCACCCTTAGAGTTGCTTTGGGAGCCGGTCTTACCGGCGCCCTTGCCCTTCTTTGGCTTGCCTTTCTTCTTTTTGAAACTGGCGGTTTTATTCACAAGCAACACTTGCTTGCGATTTTTCCGCAGTCCTCCTTCTGCAGTTTTCAGCATGGCGAGCACCTCTTCCGGTTCCTTCTCCATCCCACTCATGTTGTAGTTTAATACAAAACCGTCGTAAGACGGGGGGAGTGAAGAAAGCAACATGTCCATCGTATGGCCAGGTGGAAGTGGAAATTCCAGGGTTTTAAGCCTTTCAGCATAGGCAATCATTTTGACCACGTGTTCGCCAACTGAACTACCCTCAGCCATCTTGCAATCCATCAAAGCCTTCATGATATCAAATCGTTCAGACTTTGCGGTTTCCTTGTACAAAGCATCCAATTCCCGGATCATATCACGGGGTTTATGGAATTCAAAACGTTTTTGAAGGTCTGTACACATGCAAGCTAGCATGAGGCACTGCACTAAGTTGTGATCATCATCCTTAGTGGCCCAGACATTTTGTTCATCTTCCGGGGCCTCTGCCGCCGGTTTAGCTGGAAGAGCATTTTCAAGCACATACAGTTTCTTAGCGCTCCTGAGGACAATCCTCAGGTTGCGGACCCAGTCCGCATAGTTGTTTCCAGTCGTAGTTAACTTCTCTTTCTCTAACATCGGGCCTAAGTTGAACGCGGTGTTGCGAGCCATTTGATCTACAACGGAAAACACAGGTTTCACTTAGACTTTGTTTATAATGAAATTTGCACTAGTGAATAAACTAGTTTATTCTAAAGTGCGCTCCCACTCAAATCAATATCTCTCAAAATTGATTGTGAGTGATTCAAGATCCAAATTGAAAACCAACGCCAAGGATGTGTCCATCTCAAGTGACGAGAATTTCAATTGGTAGGCCAACTTGCCAATCACATCTCTATGTGACTCTTGTTCATCTTTCGATGGGCGTGTTCCGAGCTCAGGACGCTCCTCCAGAACGTCAAGACAACCAAGTGATCTTGCTGCGAGGTCTCAACTCACCCGCCTCACATTTCCCTAATCGTTCGTACCCATGTGTCCATGTGGTACCCCGAAAAGTTAGGTGCCGTGACGGTGCTACACTTGGGAGAACACTAACTACTTGATACTTTAAGTGAGAGATCACCCTAAAAAAAAGCGACTACCGCGCAATCAAGAAGGGTGCATCAAGAGGGATAAACATCTCAAGCAATTCATAATAGCATGATATGGTATAGCCTCTTCTGACGGAGAAGTCTTTCATTTCTTCGTCTTCGGCATTCGCTTCGGTGTTCACCTTCGCGAAGATTGCCACCACCTTGTTGATGCACCAGATAATATTGCTATCTCCATAGCAAGATAAAATAAATGCATTACTTAAGGTTGACACGCAGGTCATTAAAGTGCAATCATATGGCTCCAGCCATCATGCCGAATCATGACACGCAGGTCATGTTAATTACATCATATAGTCATCTCATACATAATCAAATTGAATATGAGCATTGCTATACCACATCACATGCAAAACATCCTGCAAAACCAAGTTAGACGCCTCTAATCGGTTTATGCAAAATTTTATTTTACGTGGCTTCTAAGGTTTTTACTCAAACCGCAGCTACCAACGTTTTATCATCAAGTATGATTATTCATGTTGCTAGATTAACATCTCGGGGTGTATGAAACACGAGATAATTAAATCTCGAGCCCCATACTAAACTTCGTCATACGCATGACCCCCGTGCAGATCATATCTGCAATGCCCTTTCATCTGCAAATTTCATCTTTCTTTTGACTATGGCAGAACCCAAAGAACTGATAGCACTTCCATGATCAATCAGGATCACGGATTGCCAGAACTTTGTCAAATTCCACCATGCTGTCTCGAGATTGAGCAAACGCAAATTCTAGGGAAGCAACAAGAACGTCGGGTAACAGATTTCATCTGTCACCCGCATAAATAATTTTCAGCAATAGATCTCATCTACTCCAAAATTATATTATGCAATACCCATACATCTCCATGTATTCTAGATCGTAACCTGCATCTACGCATAGCACGGCTCTTGATGCCACTGTAAGGGGACGCGACAGAAAACAAAAATTTTTGGTATAGCGAGCACGCCCAGGACCACTATGGAGACTGCATACAAGGTTTGATCTGATCCGTACCGACTCGAAGCGCAGCGGAAGAAGAGTCGGTGGAGATCGTTGGTGCAGATCCCCGCAGCTAGGATTTACAACCTCCCAACCGCGAGGATGTACTCCCTCGTCGGACAGCCCTTCGGGAGGCGGTCGGACAGTCCCCCGGACGATGTCGCGGACAGCCCTTCGGGAGGACCCTCGAAACTCGAACGGAGACTCGGACAGCCCTTCGGGAGGACACTCGAACAGCCCCTTAGGCAAAAGACCGAAACTACGACCTCTCTACGGGGTTGCACACATACGGTGTCAGCTATCCGGCAGGGCTTCGCCGTCCAGAACTAGTTCCTGCCGGAACCCAGACAGCCTTTTGGCTCTACGAAACTCTTTTCGTGGGAGGGAGAGAAGAAGCCAGATAATGCATGGCATGTGTATGAGAGCAAGGGATGAAGAGATGGCAGCCCCCATCTCCTCTATTTATAGGAAAGCCAAGGGGTAGGGCTCCTCCACTAATTACCAAAAACCCATGCATTAGGTCACACCTCATGGGCATAAGGGTAAACTTGGGATGCCATGTGGAGCTCCAAGGAGCTCCCCCTTCCTTGGCCGGCCACCCCTAGGGGGCCCCCCATGAGGGGCTCTCATGGCCCCCCAAGCCCTTCTAGAAGCCTTTAGCAAAAGCCCTAAAAGGTGGCTTCCAAAAAATTATCCAAAAAGCACTTTCACTATTCATGGCGACATTTTTCAGCGTCCGTTCAAACTGAAAATATTTATGTGGGCTTAGAACAATTCCAGTACCCACTAAAATAATTTTCAACGTGTTCTGGAACAATTCCAGATTAGTGATTTTCATCTGCGAAAAGCATCTGAAGCGGTTCCGGCAGCTCCGAAACATTTCCGGTTTTTCTTCCAGAAAATTCCCAGAAGTTTCCAGAATGATTCTGGCACCCTCCAAGAATTATCAGGCATGTGCCGAAAACAATTTGACTTTATGTTATCCTCTGAAACAACTTTTCAGTTTCACCGGAACTCATCTGGTGACCTCTTTGCGGAACCTTTCCGCTGTCCAAAACTTTTTCGGTGTCCGAAACTTTTTCGGTGATTTTCTCTCAGACTCCCTGTCTAGTATTCAGCAGATAGATGACCCTTAAGCGTGTGACCCTATAGGTTCGGTGAAGCATAGACATGACCTGGAACCCCTTCCGATCAATGATCAACATCGGAGCCGTGGACACCCATATTGACCCCTATACCCACACGAATGAATATTCGAGTGAACCTCCAGTTGCCGTGAGCTATTCCTGTTGCTTCGCAATATGTCACAAACACCCGAGGTGAGATTTATTGCATTCCTGTGGATCAACAATTTGTCCATCATGCAAGTTACCTCGTTACCGGTTTTGTTCTCTTTTCTCGTTTCCGTGTTCCGGCATCCCAATGATCAAATCACAAGTTGTCTGGCCAGACGATGATGGATACCGTAACACCGAGAGGGCCCGAGTATATCTCTCCATCGTCGGAGGAGCAAATTCCAATCTTGAGCTATCTCGTTACTTGCCATACTTTTCCGTGAACCCGTAAGCCGCCGTAATAGCCACCCAGTTACGGATGACGTTTAACAAACCCCAAAGTTCATGAAGCAAGTATGAAGGAACTCGATACTCTCATGGTCTAAGGAATTATGCAAACATTAACTTCTCTGTGTTATAAACCATAAACTTGTGACGAAAGAATCTCATAGCATAACAACAATTCGGGTTGATTCAACACAAGTGTTCTACCATCAATTGTGCTCTCAAAATTGCTGGCATAGACATGCCCATGATCAGGAAAACATAATCATCATGCAATACTTGAGCTAGTCTTAGAGGCATGACTAGGAATACATATCACTGTTTATTATCCCACACGTGCACATGGGTTTTCCTCAGAGCCTTTATGGATATACGGGCTCAGGAGCCACAGCAGTTATAGCATGGAACATAAACTTTCATTACAAACCAGGAGATACAAAATAACCGTTGTTACTGCCTCTAGGGCATATCTCCTACAGACACCCAGACACGACACCCCCGACCCCTGACACCTCTTCGGCTTCCTATTGATTGAATAGGTGCTTTTCGGCCTTCCAGAGGCCGACGGGGTCATATATTTATGAATTATGAGTTAGGTCATATATTTTCCGATTTTGTTATGAAAAACATCATATATATTTGTGTTGATCGAGTGGATTTAAATGTGCAGTTGTTTCGTCGCTGCGAGGGTCTGGTGTTCGACGACCTCCCCGTGCGTTCAACGAGCTCCGCCCCGACGTTCGTGGGTGAGCACAAATGACATCTCCTCCTCCCCCAATCATTTGCTATGTTCCGGTCTTCGTGCCGATGAAACATGCTAGCTGTAGGTAGATTGAATCATCAGTATGCGTGACCACTATGCGTCTCCCGTTTGAAAGGGTTACATCTATAAATATGCATGCATTTGCATATTTATAACCGTGATTCTTTCGAATTGTCCAACGTTATCCATGGACAGCCTGAGTATGTGTAGATTGGGTTCGTTTTCCCATATGCTCTGCTCCGGATCCGATGCAGAATTTCGTCAGTGCCTCCCAGTTGTTCTCCGGGTACACATCCTCTCTGCTTATTGCCGAGACGTGTATCAGGAGAACAGTGGAGGTGCTGCCGAAATTTTGCGTTGGATCCAGAGTAGAGCATGGGAAACCGAACCCAATCTTCACATACTCGGGTGGGATTAGGACCTATCTTTACCTATTAGCGTCTAGGTTGCATGGACGTAATAAAACTGACAAACTCTACTAACTGATGAATATGGTTTGCTGAATTATGTATATATTTCTTGTGTGTTCAGTAGCTAGGCAAGATGAGTGATCGTGCGTGGATGTACACCGGTCACATTAGTCAGAAAGACATGACCCATGAATGGATAACAAAAACCAAGGGGTTTGTGAGAGTCGCATTTGCAAATGGACAGAGAAAAACCTGGTGCCCCTGTGTCGAGTGCGACAACTATCATAAGAGGTCAGAGTTTGAAATGATCAAACACCTGCAGAAGTGGGGTTTTACGCCTAATTATACGGTCTGGATATTTCATGGTGAGTCTGCCCAACGTGCCAGAGCTGAGGAGGGCCGTCGTCGCATCGACGAGCATGGTACCGGGATGGAAGACATGGTGGAAGACTTTGATGATGCTCGGGATTCGGATGATGAGATGGAGGAATCTGTAAAGGCCTTCAATGATATGTTGGAGTCTTCAAAACGTCCTCTCCACGAGCACACTGAGCTTTGTCAGCTGGATGCCATCGCACAAGTAATGGCTCTAAAGGCTCAATTCAACTTGGGCAGAGAATGCTACGACGCGATGGTGACACTATTTGGACGCTTTCTACCCAAAGGCCATGTAATGCCTGCAAACCTGTACCAGTCGGACAAAATCCTCCGTGTACTTAAGATGCCCTATGAGAAGATAGATGCATGTGAGAAAGGATGTGCCTTATTTAGGCTTGAGTATGCGGACTTGAAGTATTGTCCCGTTTGCCAGTCTTCCAGGTATGTTGTGGTAGACAACGGTATGGGTGAGAAGAGTCAGACAAAAATCCCAGTTAATGTTCTTCGGTATATGCCAATCATACCAAGACTTCAACGTCTTTTCATGGTCGAAGAGACGGCCAGACAGATGACATGGCACAAATTGGGCAAAAGAACCGAACTAGATGCAGATGGGGAGCCGATGTTGGTACACACATCAGACGGTTTTGCGTGGAAGCGCTTCGATGCAATACATCATGCTAAAGCGGCAGATCCAAGGCATCCTCGAATCGCCGTAAGCACGGATGGGTTCAACGTGTTTGGTATGATGGCAGCCCAATACAGTTGTTGGCCTGTATTTGTCATTCCACTCAATCTCCCTCCCGGACAGATTATGCAAAAAAAGAACATTTTCCTGACGTTGATAATTCCGGGGCCCAACTATCCGGGGAAGAATATGAATGTGTACATGCAGCCGCTTAAGGATGAATTGCAAGAAGCTTGGGATAATGGGATCAAGACATACGACGCCGCTACAAAAAAAACTTCCTAATGCGTGTGTGGTACATGTACTCGATGCATGACTTGCCGGCGTATGCGCTATTCGTTGGCTGGTGTGTGCATGGTAGGTTCCCGTGCTCCACATGCAAGGCAGCTCTTGAGTTTCATCGGCTGCAGGCGGGTGGCAAGTTTTCTTGCTTCGACATGCATAGACAGTTCCTGGATCCTCGCCATAAGTTTAGAAAAGACAAGAAGAACTTCATCAAAGGTAGAGTTGTCAAAAACTCTACACCACCTGCGTTGACAGGCCAACAGACCCTGGATCAGTTAAATGCTCTCGAGCCGGATCCAAAGCGTCCAGGGTATTTCAAGGGGTATAATTCGGAACACGCCTGGACTCACAAGACATGCTTGTGGGATCTGCCTTACTTCAAAGACCTCCTTTGCCCACACAACATCGACGTGATGCACACTGAAAAGAATGTCGGCGAGGCCCTCTTTGGTACATTGTTCGGCATAGAGGGGAAAACAAAGGATAATCCTAAGGCTAGAGTCGATCAGGAGGCTCTATGTGATAGACCGCTACAAAACATGCGACAACCGAAAGGAAAGAAGAACTTGGCGAAGCCAAAGGCATGGTTCAATCTTGGAAAGCCAGCTATGAGGGAAATTATCCTGTGGGTGAAAAAGGAGTTGATGTTCCCCGATGGGTATGCAGCGAATCTAAAGAGGGGAGCGAGCCTTGAAAAATTGAAAATATTTGGTCTCAAGAGTCATGATTGGCACATATGGCTTGAGCGGGTAATGCCGATGATGTTGCGTGGCTTTATCCCTGAGGATGAATGGCTAGTACTGGCAGAGCTGAGCTATTTCTTCCGTGTTCTTTGTGCAAAAGAACTATCGCCTGGCTTGCGAGAAGAACTGGAAGAGTTGGCGCCGGAGTTGATCTGCAAGTTAGAGAAGATCTTTCCACCGGGCTTCTTTAATCCAATGCAGCATTTGATTTTGCATCTCCCGACCGAGGCATGATTGGGGGGGCCCGTGCAGAATCATTAGTGCTACGCAACTGAGAGGATGCAGAAGACACTTCGAGCAAAATGTAAAAATAAACGTCGAATTGAAGCATCGATGGCCGAGGCATTCATTACTGAGGAGGCGGCAAACTTCGTGACAGCACACTACGAAGCCAAAAATCGTCATTTGCATAATCTGAAGCCTCGGTACAATGCTGGCGACCCTAAAAAGGGTGGATCCAACCTCAGCCTATTCAAAGGGAAGCTCGCACCAGCCGGTGCTTATACTCCCTTATTGTTGGATGTCGACGAATGGCGGACCATTACGTTGTATATCTTGAACAATCTAACAGAAGTGCGGCCGTACATCGAGTAAGTTCTCGGTACATTGTTTCGCAACCTCTAATTCCTTTGAACTGCTCTTATTCCCGGATATTTGATACAGTCGATACGTTGCAAAATTCTCGTATGGAGCGGTGATCCAAAAGGATTCCGTCGAAGAGTATGAGCTTCTGGCAATGCATGGACGCGGCTATCCCGGTTTCATCTCTTGGTTCAAACAAACGGTAATTTCCATTAGACCATTTCATTTCTTCGTCTATTTCCCGGCTAATGCAACAATCATTTTGTATTAAACTTCTAGGCTAGTTCAGAGTCTATGGATGCCGAATTGAGACAAGTCGCTAATGGTTTTGACTATAAGGTCCGTTCATTTGACAAATACGACATCAACGGGTATCGCTTTCGTACCTATGGTAAAGAGCTATCTATGGCCGACCGAAAGTCTACAAATTGTTGTGTCTCTGCTATCGGCGAAGGAGATACCGAGTATTATGGAAGAGTTGAAGCAATTTATGAACTTCTATTCTATGGTGCAAACCCACCGAACATCGTAGTCTTCAAATGTTATTGGTTCCAGCCGAAGGAGACTAGAAGGACTCATGAACATCTAGGGCTAGTCGAAATCAAACAAAGCACCCATTTGGATGTTCCCGATGTCTATATTACGGCTCAACAGGCAACCCAAGTTTTCTATCTACCGTGGGCCTGCCAAAGTGATCCAAATCTCAATGGTTGGGATGTTGTTTATGAAGTGCCGCCACGTGTTAGACCACCTCCCCCCAATGAAGAGGATTATGAACCTCACATTAACCCAGACACATATGAAGGAGAGTTCTTCCAAGAAACACGTCTTTCCAAAAAACGTTTCAAGAACCGCTCTACTTCACCCCAGAACATTGAAGTAGACAGCGACAGTGAATCCGAGCATGAGCCGGAACAAGAAGAGGTTACTGCTGCGGATGACCTGTCAATGCTTGACCGATTACGTAAAGGAGGCCTTCCACATGTTGATGCATTTATTGATGATGATGATGAGCACGTCATTACTGATAGTGATGATGATGATGCATTTATTGACCCCGAAGCATATATAGACGATGAAGATTAATATTATAGTTCATGTTAGGTATTCCATTTTTTTATGTTCATGATGATGATACACTTAATTATATACATATTATTATTCATGTCAGGTATTCTTTTTTTATGTTGTACTAATTTCGTTTACTCTTTGTCATTGCAGGTGTTGACAGATGGTGGGCGCGGGTCGAGAGCGCTCCGAGGCTCCTTCCTCGGCGCGTGGTGGGAGGGTAGTGTTCCATTCCACCCCAGACCCCCGGAAGCGCTAGATCTCAGTATGCAGACACCACGCCGGTCGCTTCTTCTTCGGCCGGGAGAGGTCGGGGGGGGGGGGTGGGGGGAAGAAAAGGAGAAGGCTAGTAGAGGGTGACGTGGCGGCGGGAGAGGTAGGAAGGCTGCTAATACGCCTTCCTCGCCGCCACCCCCAGCTGATTCACCTGACCACAGGACTGCTCCGTCTGAGATGGAGCCGCCTGAGGTGGACTCGTCTCGGACCCCGGTCCATGAGCCTCAGGCCGACGAGCCTTCGCCCCACGAGACTCCGGTCCCAGAGGCTCCGTCCCACGAGACTCTGGATCAGGCTACGTCGCAGCCGAACCGATTGGGGGACTGGCCGGAGTCGAGTGGCCATGCTGATGGTGGCGAGGGTGGCTATAGTTCTGATAGCTATAGTGAGAGCGAGCGGGTTGAGGGGGGCAATGTCTACCAGCGTGGTGGTACAAAGCTCCCGCCCACCCTGGCGACCCCTGACCAGAGATGGTTGATTACGCCTGATGGGGAGAAGTAAGTGCATTTACTCTTTTTTAACCTTTTGCCTTCATGTTTCTTCGAATATCTAATGCGTTAGCCTTGTCATACTGCAGGTCTTGGAAACACGGTCATGGTGTCCGCAGGCCCAACACAGTCCTTGGTGTGATTTGTCGCCAGAGCTTTCCGGGGTGGGTCACGTTGCCCGGTGAGGGCTAGGTTCCAGAGCTAGGAATGACCCGGGAGCACTACTTGGCTGCCCCGGCCCCGCCGGGGGAGAGGATCGGCGGTGTCGAGTGCCACACAGTGGCCGACGTTGTGATCCAGACGTTTTGGGTAATTTTTCCTCTCTCGTCTATGTTGTGTTTTCTTGTTTGGTTGGCAACCCTAGTGATTGTACTAATTCGTGTTTTCTTGTTTTATTGTAGACCTTCTACAGGTGTGCTGAGGGATAGGAGGAGGTCGCAGCTCGGGTTATCGACGCCGAGTGCAGGCGCCTACTTCAAAACTGGCGGAACGGGGCTCGGACGCAAGCTATTCGAGACTACTTCGCCTCGACTGGTATTAGGATGTCCAAGTCGAAGTGCCGCACAAAGTATCTGAGTAAGGAGAAGTACATGAAGGTAATTACCTATTCTTAAGGCCTTGTACTTAGTTTCCTTGATTTGATTCGTAGGCGTAGCGCTCAAATTTCTCTTACTTAACTTAGGTGCCCCCGAGATGGTGTGCGGATAGGCTGGATTGTTGGGAGGTGTTGGTGGATGAGTGGTGCTCTCCCCAATGGCTATCCACCCACAACAATGCAAAGGATCGGCATGGCAAAATGAGCGGTGTGCCACACCATCAAGGCAGCGTCAACCTATATCAGTACGGGGATAACTGGGTATGTGGTTTGCTTCATGATTCATGCAAATTCATTCTTCATGCTAGCTTGAGCGCTTAACTAATACTTTGTTCCTCTCTTTTAGGCGCGACACAACAAGACGGATGTGCCAGAGCTATTCGACCTCTATGCCATGGCCCATAGTGCCCCGTATAAGAAGGCCAAGGCATTCTCTGAGTCTGATCTCGATGATCCAAAGAACTTCACCAACCGCGCCTCCCACAACAAGCTCGTGAGTTACAGAGACGAGGGGAAGGCGAGGAAAGGGCCGGACTTTAACCCGAGCCAGCCTATTGATCCAGAGCTGGTGATGATATCTGGTGGCGGGAGGCACCATGGCTTGTTAGCCATTGGGGATGGACTGGTACGTTGTACTAGCACTCTCCCGCAGATCAAGAGGCGCCAGACAAGCTCCGATCCTGAGATAAGGCCTCGTCCACGGCCAATGGATCTCGAAATCAAGGTTAGTTATACAGAATCAGATACCTTTCCTCCATTACATTATGTGTGCGGCCGTTGATGATTACAATGCTAAAGAGGAGTGGTGTTGCAGGCTGCTATTGAGGAAGAGAGAGCGAAGACCCAGGAGCTTCTGGCGAAGGAAAGGAGGCATGCGGCGGAGAGGGAGAGGGAGATTGAGGAGAGGACGGCTAGGCTTTTGGAGGAGGAGAGGAACCGGAACGACTTGGCTAACCGGGCCATATACGAGCTCTTCGCGGTAAGTTTCTTCTGCATATTAGCTAAATCATGCATGTAATGTTCCTTTCATTAGTAACTAATATGACTGACTCATCAAAACCAAATGTGTAGTCCATGTGCGAGAAGAACGGTCAGACCCCTCCGCCGATGCCAGTCATTGCTCCGGCGGGCACGGTGAGTTTCATTTGAATGGACATTACTTATTAGTCTTCACATTTGAGTTGCATCATGCTAACGAGACATTGCAAATGATCTTTAATTTGGTGCAGCATAACTCCCGACAAGCATCGACGTCTGCCATTGGCGCGAGCAAGAACCCCGATCCTCCTCCGTCTGCCACTACCGCGAGCAAGAACCCCGATCCTTCACGTACGGGTTGACGGTAAGTTTTCCCTAGTGCTTTGCTTAACAAATGCATACTTAGCTTAAGAAATGACCTATTTAGCTCCAAAATGACCTATACTTGGCACTTTTTCCTCCAAAATGACATAATAACCTTAATTAGCTCCAAAATGACCTATTTAACCTAGGATAGCTCTAAAATGACCTATACTTAGCACTTTTTCTCCAAAATGACATAATAACCTCAATTAGCTCCAAAATGACCTATTTAACCCAGGATAGCTCTAAAATGACCTATACTTAGCACTTTTCCCTCCAAAATGACTTAATATGCTTAGCTAACTCAAAAATGACATAATAAGCTTAATTAGCTCCAAAATGACCTATTTAACCTAGGATAGCTCTAAAATCGACCTATACTTAGCATTTTTTCCTCCAAAATGACTTAATAGTTGAGCTAGCTCCAAAATGACCTATTTAACCTAGGATAGCTCTAAAATGACCTATACTTAGCATTTTTCCTCCAAAATGACTTAATATGCTTAGCTAGCTCTAAAATGACATAATATGCTTACAAAATGACATATTTTAGCTCCGAAATGACTTCATATGCTTAGCTAGCTCCAAAATGACATAATAAACTATTAGCTCCAAAATGACCTATTTAACCTAGGATAGTCTAAAATGACCTATACTTAGCATTTTTCCCTCCAAAATGACTTAATATGCTTAGCTAGCTCAAAAATGACATAATAAGCTTAAATTAGCTCCAAAATGACCTATTTAACCTAGGATAGATCTAAAATGACCTATACTTAGCATTTTTTCCTCCAAAATGACTTAATATGCTTAGCTAGCTCAAAAATGACCTATTTAACCTAGGATAGCTCTAAAATGACCTATACTTAGCATTTTTTCCTCCAAAATGACTTAATATGCTTAGCTAGCTCTAAAATGACATAATATGCTTACGAAATGACATATTTTAGCTCCGAAATGACTTCATATGCTTAGCTAGCTCCAAAATGACATAATAAACTTATTAGCTCCAAAATGACCTTACTTAGCATTTTTTACATCAAAATGACTTAGTATGCTTAGCTAGCTCAAAAATGACATAATAACCATACTTAGCTCCAAAATGACCTATTTTACAGATATAAGTTGCATCATAATAATCTTCACATTTTAGTTGCATCATAATAATCTTCTTCTTCTAGTCTTCTTCTTCTAACTTTCTTCTTCCCATTTTGCAGATTTGCTTCAGATCACGGAAGCTTGGGTTGATGGAGTGCTTGTCTTTAGTTTTTGTTTTGACTTTGTGAAACTTGCTACCTATGATGAAACTGTGTAATATTGATGAAACTATGTATATGTATGGATGAAACTTGCTACTATTGGTAACATGTGTTGGATATATATGTGTTCATGACTATTGGTAATATGTGTTGAATATGCTATATTGGTCATATATATATATATCTATGTTTGATTTTATGTGAAAATGAATTGATATAAGAAAAAACAAAATTAAATGGGGCAATATAGGCACTTTGCCATCTGCTGGCCGATGGCAAAGAGCTTTGCCATCCGCTGGCGGATGGCAAAGAGGCCAACCTGGGAAGCGCTCGTCTGGCCTATTTGGTCTCTTTGCCGTCTGCCAGCAGATGGCAAGGAGCCTGCATCCTTTGCGATCAGCTCGCTGATGGCAAAGAGCCTGCAGCCTTTGCCATAAGCTCACGGATGGCAAAGAGCCTGTAGCCTTTGCCATTAGCTGGGAGATGGCAAAGAGCCTGCAGCCTTTGCCATCTGCTGGCGGATGGCAAAGCACGCCGTTAGCCTCCTAACGTGGCTAACCCCGTTCCTCTGCCGTCCAGAGGCTTTGCCATCCGCCAGCTGATGGCAAAGGCTACAAGCTCTTTGCCATCTGCCAGCAGACGGCAAAGAAGCCTTTACCATAGTTTATTCAGCCGGCCCTTTGCCATCTGCTGGCAGATGGCAAAGCCATTTGCCATCCGCCGTCCATGCCTTTGCCATCTGCCATGGCAGATGGCAAAGTGCCTGATTCCTGTAGAAATTCGCAGAGGGAAGTAGGGATTTGTAGAGGTGCCAGATCTCAAAGCGAAAAAAGTAGAGATAAAGCATTTTGGGTGGCATGCTTTTCCTGTCAATGAAAACGATCGAGTAGTTCCCAATACTTTCCATGCTAGATATATCATAGGCGGTTCCCAAACAGAAAATAAAGTTGATTTCTTTTTCCACCATACTTTCACTTTCCCTGGCTAGCCGTATCCACGGGTTCCTTCCATACCAACACTTTCCAAGAAAGTTATTATTTGACAACATAAAGTAAATTCATTTTTCATTTCGGGACTGGGCATCCCTAATACCTTTGCCGTACTCTCGTGCAATGACAAGTGAATAAACACTCATCTTGAGAATAATGATGCGGCTTGAAGCTACGTCGGTATTTCCCCAAAGAGGAAGGGATGATGCAGCACAGCGGCGGTAGGTATTTCTCTCAGTGATGAGACCAAGGTTATCGAACCAGTAGGAGAACCAAGCAACACTACGTAAACAGCACCTGCACACAAATAACAAATACTCGCAACCCGATGTGTCAAAGGGGTTGTCAATCCCTTTCGGGCAAAGGCGCCAAAAATTGGCAAACGGACGTGAAAGAGTAGTAAATATTGATAGATCAAACGCCAAATAAAATAAAGTGCAGCAAGGTATTTTTGTATTTTTGGTTTAATAGATCTGAAAATAAAAGTTGCAAATAAATAAAAGAGCGAATAGCAAAACAGATCTTGAAAGCAAATATATTGGAAAAGAGACCCGGGGGCCGTAGGTTTCACTAGTGGCTTCCCTCGAGAAAAATAGCAAACGGTGGGTGAACAAATTACTGTTGGGCAATTGATAGAACTTCAAATAATCATGACGATATCCAGGCAATGATCATTATATAGGCATCACGTCCAAGATTAGTAGACCGACTCCTGCCTGCATCTACTACTATTACTCCACACATCGATCGCTATCCAGCATGCATCTAGTGTATTAAGTTCATGGAGGAACGGAGTAATGCAATAAGAACGATGACATGATGTAGACAAGATCTATTTATGTAGAAATAGACCCCATCGTTTTATCCTTAGTAGCAACGATACATACGTGTCGGTTCCCCTTCTGTCACTGGGATCAAGCACCGTCAGATCGAACCCACTACAAAGCACCTCTTCCCATTGCAAGATAAATAGATCAAGTTGGCCAAACAAAACCCAAATATCGGAGAAGAAATACGAGGCTATAAGCAATCATGCATATAAGAGATCAAAGAAGACTCAAATAACTTTCATGGATAAAAAGATAGGTCTGATCATAAACTCAAAGTTCATCGGATCCCAACAAACACACCGCAAATAAGAGTTACATCATGTGGATCTCCAAGAGACCATTGTATTAAGAATCAAACGAGAGAGAGAAAGCCATCTAGCTACTAACTACGGACCCGTAGGTCTACAAAGAACTACTCACGCATCATCGGAGAGGCACCAATGGAAGTGGTGAACCCCTCCATGATGGTGTTTAGATTGGACCTGGTGGTTCTGGACTCTGCGACGGCTGGAATTGATTTTCGTCGACTCCCCTAGGATTTCTGGAATATTGGGGTATTAATAGAGCAAAGAGGCGGTTCGGGAGGCACCCGAGGTGGGCACAACCCACCAGGGCGCGCTGTAGGGTAACGCAGCAGAAAACAAAAATTTTCCGCCCTACGCACCAGCCCAGGACCACTATGGAGACTGCATACAAGGTTTGATCATTTTCGTTACCGACTCGTAGCGCAGCGGAAGTAGAGTCGATGACGATCGTTGGTGCAGATCCCCGCAGATAGGATTTACAACCTCCCAACCGCGAGGATGTATACCCTCATCCGCCACCCGGACAGCCCTTCGGGAGGCGGTCGGATAGTCCCCCGGACGGTGTCGCGGACAGCCCTTCGGGAGGACTCACAGAACTCGGACCGTCACTTGGACAGCCCTTCGGGAGGCACTCACAAACAGCCCCACGGGCACTAAGATCGAAACTACGACCTATCTACAGAGTTGCACACATACGGTGTCATCTATCCGGCAGGGCTTCGCCGTCCAGAACTAGTTCCCACCGGAACCCAGACAGCCTTTCGGCTCTACGAAACTCTTTTCGTGGGAGGGAGAGAGAAGCCAGATAATTGCATGGCATGAGTATGAGAGCAAGGGGATGAAGGAGATGGCAGCCCCAACTCCTCCTTTTATAGGCCAAGGCAAGGGGTGGGGTGGGATGTTGAAATACCAAAATACCCAAGCTTCATGTCACACATGAAAGGGCATAATGGTAACACAAGGGGGGCACCAAGGGGACACCACCATGGCAGCCCTTGGGCCGGCCCACATCTTGTCCCCCCCCCATGGGGGGGTACCCCCAACAAGCCACCAACATGTCTCCATGAAACATGCATGCTCCCTAGACAAAAAGCCACCAAACATGCAACCCCCGATTCGTGGGATCTTGTCCCCTCGCGCTGGGACAAGATGTTTTCCGCGAAACATTTTTCTGAAAAATTCCAGAAGGTCCCAGAACATTTCTGGCACCCTCTAAAATTATTCTGGGCATGATCCAAAACATTTTCGGTGCGGTGGTTTTTATCAGCGGAAAGCATCAACAGCGGTTACGGCAGTTTCGGAACATTTCTGGTTTTTTCTCTCTGAAAATTCCCAGAAGTTCCCAGACCAATTCTGACATCCTCTGAAAATTTCCATGCGATGCCGAAACCCTATTTGACCTAATAATATATTCCGAAACACCTTTTCGGTTTTACCGAAACTCTTTCGGTGTTCTCTCTCTCCGGAACTCTTCCGTTGTCTCCGAAACATTTTCGGTGACTTTCTCTCAGACTCCCTGTCTAGTATTCAGCAGATAGATGACCCTTAAGCGTGTGACCCTATAGGTTCGGTGAAGTATAGACATGACCGGAACACTTTCCGATCAATGATCAACATCGGAGCCGTGGACACCCATATTAACCCCTATACCCACACGAATGAATATTCGAGTGAACCTCCAGTTGCCGTGTGCTATTCCTGTTGCTTCGCGATATGTTACAAATACCCGAGGTGAGACATGTTGGCATTCCCGTGGAAACAAATTGTCATTAAGCCAGTTACCTCGTTACCGGTATTGTTCTCTTTTCTCGTTACCGTGTTCCGGCCACCCGTGATCAAATCACAAAGTGTCTGGCCAGACGATATGTATACCATAACACCGAGAGGGCCCAGAGATATCTCTCCATCGTCGGAGGAGCAAATCCCAATCTTGAGCTATCAAGTTACTTG
Source organism: Thinopyrum elongatum (assembly GCA_011799875.1). Taxonomy (NCBI): domain Eukaryota; kingdom Viridiplantae; phylum Streptophyta; class Magnoliopsida; order Poales; family Poaceae; genus Thinopyrum; species Thinopyrum elongatum. The sequence goes on from CM022299.1 coordinate 4,458,774, forward strand.
ACATACTTTTCCATGAACCCGTAAGCCGCCGTAAAGCACACCCATTTACGGATGACGTTTAACAAACCCCAAAGTTCATGAAGCAAGCATGAAGAAACTCGACACTCTCATGGTCTAAGGAATCATGCAAATGTTAACTATCCTGTGTTATTAACCATTAACTTGTGACGAATGAATCTCATAGCATAACATCAATCGGGTCGATTCAACACAAATGTTCTTCTAACATTGTGCCCTCAAAGTTGCTGGCATAGACATGCCCATGATCAGGAAAATAGGACCATCATGCAACACTTGAGCTAGTCTTAGAGGCTAGACTAGGAATACATTTTACCGTTTATTATTCCACACGTGCATATGAGTCTTCCTCCGAGCCTCGTGGTTATTGTAGACTCGAGAACCATAGCAGTTATAGCATGGAACATAAACCTAATTATGAGCATGGAGATAAATAATAACATTTATTATTGCCTCTAGGGCATATCTCCTACAGACTCCCACTTGCACTAGAGTCAATAATCTAGTTAATGCTAATGCACTTCACACCTGTGGCATACCGGTGTAAATATGCTTCGCTTGTGGTATAACCTGATGTCCAACGGATCTGACGATTTCAGCTCTGTGTGTATCTTTGCATATCCTCGCGTTTTCACGCTTTCACAAAATTCATATTTTGTGTGGACTTGGTTTTGTATGTATGTGAATCATAGGTCGAACCTGGATTCCTCAGACTGAGTTATGGAGCAACTACCTGCAGTAGTGTCCCATTGACAAAAGCCATCTTGGAACCATACTAAGTTCATGAATGAACTATATGATTCAACATCTTCTTTGTCGCTTTTAAAAGCGGCAACATACTTCACCTCTGTTATAGAATTCGCCACAGTAACTTGTTTGGAACAATTTCCAACTACCATGCCACCATATTGTGTGTTACACAAAAACCCTCAATTTAAATCGAAAATCGCTTGGAGCATGGATGAAGACTGTATCGATGTAACCTTTTACAACGAACTCTTCATGATCTCCGCTTGCGAGAAAACATGTCATCAGTGCTACTATAGTACTCAATGACCTTTTTCACTGTTGTCCCATGATCAGTACTTTTGATCACTTTGGTATCTATACTCGCAACACCTTGGGAGTATCGGACATATCTGGTTGTTTTACATACCATGGAATACATGATTAATCCAAACACAAGAGTGTGTGGAATCTCCATCATGTATTTTGCTCATCAGTGTTTTGGGACACCGAGTCTTGCAAAAACTCTTTCCACGTGACTTCGGCAAGAATCACTCCTTGGCGTTTTAAATGCTAAAAAGTTTTAGCATCTTGTCAATATGTATCTTTGCTTAGCCCCATCAGGTAAATCTATCTCCATAGATCATCATGCCTAATATTGAGGCTATTTAGCCTAAGTACTTCATCGAAAAACTATTTTCAAATGAAGTCCTAATTCATGTCAAGAAATTTATTTCCAATTAACAATGTGTCAAGCACACAATGTTTTTAGAAATATTATTATGCTCCCACTTACTTTCTTGAATCACAAGCATCTTCGTTACCCATTGATGAAGTCAAAAACCCTTTTGACCATTTCGTCAAATCACGAAGATTCCAACTCCACTTTGCTCTCTTCTGTCCATTGCTGGAACTCTGAAGTTTGCATACTTACTAGCATCCTCTAGTTCGACAAATTACTTTGGACTGTATCACATACAAGTCCTTGGTTTTATTTCCATCAGATGGAAATCCTTTTGTCATCCATGTTTCATATCTCATGATTAAAATATGTATTAATTGCTAGTTCAACCCGAACCGACTTTAAGCATCGCTACGGTGAGACAATCTCATCGTAGTCAACTCTTTGAACTTGTTATTGCAACAAGTCGAGCTTTATGGATAAAACATTTTTATCCGTATCAGTTTTAAGTTCCATAAATATTTGTTAGACTCTAAGTCTTCCGAAAGGTGTATCAAGGTTTTAATCTTGAATCACTTATGTGGAAACTAACTCGGGTTGCATTGGCATTTAGCCAATTCCGGAGTCAGGGCCCATCAACGCTTCCTTGTGTATCGTAGGTATATTGTTGTCTAACAACAATATCTCGTTTGCGCACCTGAGAGGTTTGCACGAGCCTTGCCTACGTGGTTCAGCTGCAAGTTCAACCGAAGTCCATACATTTTATTGTAGAGACTTCCGTATCAGCCGCAGTAGGAAACCTGGAATTACTTCCAAGGTCTCTTTCCTTTGATCTGATGACGAAGATACTGTTTATCTTGTCGAGTTGCACTATTCTCCCACTCACCTTTTTGAAAGAACCATTTTCTTCAAAAAGCATACCGTTCTTTGTGGCAAACCTATTTGCCTCGGTATAGTGAGGGAGGAATACCCAATGCCTTGGGATAACCTACAAAGTAGCACTTGTCTGATTTGGAATAGGTTTGTAACCTTTTACACAAGCCCCATATTCCAAATGTTAAGAAAAGATATAACATGGTTGGGCGTACCATACCATGGTGTCATTTCAACAGACCCGATGGAGCTCTTTTCAGTGTAAAAGCCGCAGTCTCTAAAGCATCACTCTTTAAAAGGGATAATGGCAAATTTATTTATGTCATCTTTGATCTTACCATGTCATAAATGGTTCGATTACACCTTCACAGACTTTCCACTTGCAGTGGTGTTCCGGGAGGTGCAAGTTATGAAAACCCCTTTCACAACTCATCAGACATTCGCTAAACTTGTAACTCAAATATTCTTTTCTGCAATCGAATTGTAGAAACATAATCTTCTTGTTACAATAACTTCTACTTCATATTTGAAAACCTTTTGAATGAATTCAAAAGATCCAGACTTACGTCTCATCAAGTAAATATCCACATATCTACTTGAGTCATTTCTGAAGATAGATAAATCCACTACTTGTAACAATATTTATTGAACTACATACATCAAAATGTATGATCACCAATAAGTTCTTTGCTCGTTCTTTATGGCCTGTGAACGGTATTTCAGTCACTTTACTTTTCGGAGAAAAGTTGCAAGTGTCAGATGATTCAAAATCAAATGACTTCAAAATCCATCATAATGGAATTTATCCATGCGGGTTTCTCCAATGTGACCAAATGCAGTGCCACACTTGTGTGGTATTCTTTTAGTCTTTATGATATTTAGCGTCAGTGTTATGGATGTATCATATTACCATCAATATTCATAACATACGTCCCATTGAGGATGGAAGCATGGCCCTTCATGTTATTCATAATACTGAACAACAATTGTTCTTTTTATGAGCAACCTTTTTGCAACAACATTGTGCAAGGGGCTAGAGTGTAAAACTCTAAAATGAATTATGAATGTAAATCCAGAGGTAATATATTATTATCAATATTCATAACATACATCTCATTCATAATGAAAGTATGGCCCTTATGTTATTCATAACACCGAACATCAAAAGTTCTCTTATGAACAACCTTCTTGCAAGATACCTTATGCAAAGGGCTAGAGTGTGAAACTCTAAAATGAATTATGAAATTAAATACATAGGTAATACACCGATGGAAGGTATAGTAACATTTACTATGTCCCATGTGTGTATCTCAACCTCATTCCTGGCTAGTCTTTCAGGCCATAGTAGTTCTTACATCGAGTTGCAACAGAATGCAATCGAGCGGGTATCTTTGTGATTGTCTCACAATACCCAAGAATTAGTGATTAACATGTTTAACCATAATTCCCAGGAACTATATCTTCGACCAGCCTTCTATACATTAAAAACTTTGTATGACATTCATACATGAGCTGGATATTCCAGTTTTCATTCTTATTGCCTTTATACTTCTAACAGTTTTAACTTTTAGTATTTCTCCTACTCTCAGAAGAAGCACCCAACTTAAGAGTGGCGTTTAGCCCTGGACTTCCTAGGCGTGAAAGTTTCACTAACACCCTTCGGACACTTCCTTTCTCTTTAAGTTGTTGTTTTATTCACCTTTCATCATATGACAGGCGTTCTCCTGGATCCCTCTCTTATCAGTCTAATGCATAGTAAACTCCTTTACTAATAGTTTGCAAACAAACACTGCTTTGGATATCTCATATCTTTTAGCCTTTGTTTGTCCCTGAAAATGATTTTCAGATTCCATGAATATCACATAACTATCCAAACTTTCGAAGTTCGGGTCTCATGGAAGCAAACATATTGCACTTGACTGAAATGAAATTCTAGCTTTTGGATCGAAGGACGAGAGTCACATGATCCATAGCATAAGCGAGAGAATACCGAAAGTATGCGATAGGACAAAGTCCTTCTCGGCACTCTAGAGGACAATCCTCACATTACGTTACCAACCGTAAAGTTATAACCAGATATTAAACAACTATTCAATTTTAATAGGGAAGGTGGAAACGCGAGCCATTATTCTACAACTATTATGCATAACCACACTTAGACAGTGTTCATAATTAATTGCACTGAGAATTAAACAAGTTAATTCAACAGTGCGCTCCCACTCAAATCAATATCTCTCATAATTGATCGTGAGTGATTCAAGATCCGCATTTCCATTCAATGCCATTGTTCGAGATGAACACTGATGGCGCCAACTTCAATCGGTAGGCAAACTTGCCGATCACATCTCTATGTGACTCTTGTTCATCTTTCGATGCGTGTGTTCCGAGCTCAGGACGATCCTGCCATGAAAGTCAAGACAACCAAGTGATCTTGCTGCGAGGTCTGACCTCACCCGCCTCACACCCGTACAATCGTTCGTACCCAGGTAGATCCTGGCGCACCCCGAAAGGAAAGGTGCCGTGACGGTGCTACACTTGGGAGAACACTAACTACTTGATATTTTTGTGAGAGATCACCCTAATAAAAGCGACTACCGCGCAATCAAGAAGGGTGCATCATAAGGGATAAACATCTCAGGCAATTCATAATAGCATGATATGGTATAGCCCTTTCTGACGGAGAAGTCTTGTATTTCTTCGTCTTCGGCATTTGCGTCGGTGTTCACCTTCACAAAGATTGCCACCACCTTGTCGATGCACCAGATAATATTGCTATCTCTATAGCTAATAAAATAATGCATTACACAAGATTGACACGCAGGTCATTTAAGTGCAATCATATGGCTCCAGCCATCATGCCAAATCATGACACGTAGGTCATGTTAATCAATTTACATTATATAGTCATCTCATACATAATCAAATTATTATGAGCACTGCTATACCACATCACATGCACATGCAAACCCTCCTGCAAAACCAAGTTAGACGCCTCTAATCGGTTCATGCAAAAACTTGTTTTACGTGGCTTCTAAGGTTTCGAAACAAACCGAAGCTACCAACGTCCATCATCAAGTATGATAATCCAAGTCGCTAGATTAACAACGCGGGGTGTATGAAACACGAGATAATAAAATCTCGAGCCCCATACTGAACTTCGTCATACGCATGACCCCCGTGCAGATCATATCTGCATTGCCCTTTTGTCTGCGAAACATCCATCTTTCATTGACTAAAGTGGAACCCAAAGAACTGTTAGCACTTCGTTGATCTGTCAATCAGCATACTCAGGAGCAGCATGAAAGGATCGCGGATTGCCAGAACTTTGTCAGATTCCACAATGCTGTCAAGATCAGGACTACGCAAATTCGAGGGAAGCAACAAGAACATCGGGCAACAGATTTCATCTGCTACCCGCACAAATAATTTTCAGTAATAGAACTCATCTACTACCTAATTATATTGTGCAACACCCATACATCTCCATGTATTCTAGATCGCAACCTGCATCTACGCATAGCATGGCTCATGATGCCACTGTAGGGTAACGCAGCAGAAAACAAAAATTTTCCGCCCTACGCACCAGCCCAGGACCACTATGGAGACTGCATACAAGGTTTGATCATTTTCGTTACCGACTCGTAGCGCAGCGGAAGTAGAGTCGATGACGATCGTCGGTGCAGATCCCCGCAGCTAGGATTTACAACCTCCCAACCGCGAGGATGTATACCCTCATCCGCCACCCGGACAGCCCTCCGGGAGGCGGTCGGATAGTCCCCCGGACGGTGTCGCGGACAGCCCTTCGGGAGGACTCACAGAACTCGGACCGTCACTTGGACAGCCCTTCGGGAGGCACTCACGAACAGCCCCACGGGCACTAAGATCGAAACTACGACCTCTCTACAGAGTTGCACACATACGGTGTCATCTATCCGGCAGGGCTTCGCCGTCCAGAACTAGTTCCCACCGGAACCCAGACAGCCTTTCGGCTCTACGAAACTCTTTTCGTGGGAGGGAGAGAGAAGCCAGATAATTGCATGGCATGAGTATGAGAGCAAGGGGATGAAGGAGATGGCAGCCCCAACTCCTCCTTTTATAGGCCAAGGCAAGGGGTGGGGTGGGATGTTGAAATACCAAAATACCCAAGCTTCATGTCACACATGAAAGGGCATAATGGTAACACAAGGGGGGCACCAAGGGGACACCACCATGGCAGCCCTTGGGCCGGCCCACATCTTGTCCCCCCCATGGGGGCCCCCCCCAACAAGCCACCAACATGTCTCCATGAAACATGCATGCTCCCTAGACAAAAAGCAACCAAACATGCAACCCCCGATTCGTGGGATCTTGTCCCCTTGCGCTGGGACAAGATGTTTTCCGCGAAACATTTTTCTGAAAAATTCCAGAAGGTCCCAGAACATTTCTGGCACCCTCTAAAATTATTCTGGGCATGATCCGAAACATTTTCGGTGCGGTGGTTTTTATCAGCGGAAAGCATCAACAGCGGTTACGGCAGTTTCGGAACATTTCCGGTTTTTCCTCTCTGAAAATTCCCAGAAGTTCCCAGACCAATTCTGACATCCTCTGAAAATTTCCATGCGATGCCGAAACCCTATTTGACCTAATAATATATTCCGAAACACCTTTTCGGTTTTACCGAAACTCTTTCGGTGTTCTCTCTCTCCGGAACTCTTCCGTTGTCTCCGAAACATTTTCGGTGACTTTCTCTCAGACTCCCTGTCTAGTATTCAGCAGATAGATGACCCTTAAGCGTGTGACCCTATAGGTTCGGTGAAGTATAGACATGACCGGAACACTTTCCGATCAATGATCAACATCGGAGCCGTGGACACCCATATTGACCCCTATACCCACACGAATGAATATTCGAGTGAACCTCCAGTTGCCGTGTGCTATTCCTGTTGCTTCGCGATATGTTACAAATACCCGAGGTGAGACATGTTGGCATTCCCATGGATCAACAACTTGTCCATTAAGCTAGTTACCTCGTTACCGGTATTGTTCTCTTTTCTCGTTACCGTGTTCCGGCATCCCCGTGATCAAATCACAAAGTGTCTGGCCAGACGATGATGTATACCGTAACACCGAGAGGGCCCAGAGATATCTCTCCATCGTCGGAGGAGCAAATCCCAATCTTGAGCTATCAAGTTACTTGACATACTTTTCCATGAACCCGTAAGCCGCCGTAATAGCCACCCATTTACGGATGACGTTTAACAAACCCCAAAGTTCATGAAGCAAGCATGAAGAAACTCGACACTCTCATGGTCTAAGGAATCATGCAAACGTTAACTATCTCTGTGTTATTAACCATTAACTTGTGACGAATGAATCTCATAGCATAACATCAATCGGGTCGATTCAACACAAATGTTCTTCTAACATTGTGCCCTCAAAGTTGCTGGCATAGACATGCCCATGATCAGGAAAACGGGACCATCATGCAATACTTGAGCTAGTCTTAGAGGCTAGACTAGGAATACATTTTACCGTTTATTATTCCACACGTGCATATGAGTCTTCCTCCGAGCCTCGTGGTTATTGTAGACTCGAGAACCATAGCAGTTATAGCATGGAACATAAACCTAATTATGAGCATGGAGATAAATAATAACATTTATTATTGCCTCTAGGGCATATCTCCTACACGCGCCTGGGGTTGTGCTCCCCTCGGAGCACCCCCAGTCGCTTATCCGGCCCACTGGATGTTTTCTGGTCCAAAAAAAATCCACAAAAAGTTTTGCTGCGTTTGGACTCCGTTTGGTATTGATTTCCTGCGATGTAAAAAACATGCAAAAAACAGCAACTGGCACTTGGCACTATGTCAATAGGTTAGTACCAAAAAATGATATAAAATGATTGTAAAACATCCAAGAATGATAATATAATAGCATGGAACAATAAAAAATTATAGATACGTTGGAGACGTATCAGCATCCCCAAGCTTAATTCCTGCTCGTCCTCGAGTAGGTAAATGGCAAAAACAGAATTTTTGATGTGGAATGCTGCCTAACATGTCATATCATATTCTTTCTTTTATAGCATGGACATTTGGACTTTTATGTGGTTCAAAGCAGTAGTCTAGTTTTGCCATGATAACTTAAATACTCAAGCATATCAACAAGCAACTATGTCTTTCAAAATATCAACGCTAAAATAAGTTATCCCTAGCCCATCATGCTCAACCATTGATCCATTCATGAAACACACTCGCATATTAACTACACCCAATGCTCAAGTACGATCATAGTGCCTCCTAGTTGGTGCTTTATAAGAGAAGATGGAGACTCAAATTAAAAATAAAAATTGCATAAAGTAAAGAAAGGCCCTTCGCAGAGGGAAGTAGGGATTTGTAGAGGTGCCAGAGCTCAAAGCGAAAAACTTAGAGATAAAAACATTTTGGGAGGTGTGCTTTTCCCACCAAAGAAAACGACTTAGAGTTCCCAACACTTTCCATGCTAGATATATCATAGGCGGTTCCCAAACAGAAAATAAAGTTTATTCCTTTTTCCACCATTTCTTTCACTTTCCATGGCTAGCCGTATCCACGGGTGCCCTCCATACCAACACTTTCCAAGGAATTTATTATTTGATAACATAAAGTAAATTCATTTTTTCATTTTGGGACTGGGCATCCCTAATACCTTTGCCTTACTCTCGTGCAATGACAAGTGAATAAACACTCATCGTGAGAATAACACATCTAGCATGAAAAATATTAGCCACCCCTCACCGCCTCACGAGCGGTACGGACACACAAAAGAGAAGTTTATTTTGAAAATTAGAGATGGCACATACAAATTTGCTTAGAACGGCAAAAGAATTCCGCATATAGGTAGGTATAGTGGACTCATGTGGCAAAACTGGTTTAAAGGGTTTTGGATGCACAAGTAGTGATCATACTTAGTGCAAAATGAAGGCTAGCAAAAGATTGAGAAGCGACCAACCAAAAAACGAATAATATCATAAGCGAGCATTAAGCATAATTAACACCGAATAATGCACCACAAGTAGGATATAATTTCATTGCATGACTATTGACTTTCGTGCTTGCATAGGGAATCACAAACCTTAACACCAATATTTTTACTAAAGCACAATTACTCATCAACGTAACTCACATATCACATCATCATATCTCAAAACTATTACAAGGAATCAAGTTTATTTTGTCCAATGATCTTCATGAAAGTTTTTATTATATCCTTCTTGGATATCTATCACTTTGGGACTAATTTTCATGTGTTGCTTTTGATAAGCTCAAACAAATATAAGTGAAGATCATGAGCATGATATTTCTTTCTCTCAAATTAATTTAAGTGAAGCAAGAGAGAATTTCTTAAAAAATTTAAAGCACGCCGTGCTCAAAAAGATATAAGTGAAGCACTAGAGCAAATCAATAGCTCATAAAAATTTAAGTGAAGCATAGAGAGCAATTCTAAGAAGTCATGGCATAATTTTGGCTCTCTCAAATAGGTGTGTCCAGAAAGGATTCATAACTTAGAACATAAAGCAAAACAAGCAAAGACTCATATCATACAAGATGCTCCAAGCAAAACTCATAGTATGTGACGAATAAAAATATAGCTTCAAGTAAAATACCGATGATCGTTAGAAGAAAGAGGGGATGCCACTCGGGGCATCCCCAAGCTTAGTTGCTTGCTTCTCTTTGGATAATATCTTGGGATGCCATGGGCATCCCCAAGCTTAGGCTCTTCTTACTCCTTATTCCTTCATCCATCGTAAGATAACCCAAAACTTGAAAACTTCAATCACACAAAACTCAACAAAACCTTCGTGAGATCCGTTAGTATAAGAAAGCAAATCACTATTATAAGTACTGTAGCAAACAAATTCATATTTTATTCTTGCATTATATCTACTGTATTCCAACTTTTCTATGGCAAAAACTCATCAAAGAAAACCATAGAATCATCAAAACAAGCACACAACGCAAAGAAAACAGAATCTGTCAAAAACAGAACAGTCTGTAGAAATCTGAATATTTCGAATACTTATGAAACTCCAAAAATTCTGAAAAATAAGGAAAACGGAGGAAATTTGTATATCCATCTTGTGTAAAAAATTCATAATTTTTCGTCTCTGCTATGAAATTTAAAAACTGTTTTACTGGACGCAAAAGTTTCTGTTTTCCAACAAGATCAAATCAACCATCACCCAATCAATCCTAAAGGCTTTACTTGGCACAAACACTAATTAAAACACAAAAACCACAATTATAACAGTAGCATAATTGTGCAAACACTCAAGAACAGAAAGCAAAAAGCAAAAATAAATTTTATTCATTGGGTTGCCTCCCAACAAGCGCTATTGTTTCATGCCCCTAGCTAGGCATAATGCAAGGATCTAAGTTTTGTCATATTTGTTTCTAGATCCATAAGATGCCCTCATGATTGATTCATATGGAGGCATAATTCTTGTTCTAGGGAAGTGTTCCATACCCTTCCTTAGTGGAAATTGAAATTTAATATTGCCTTCTTTCATATCAATCACGGCACCAATAGTGCGCAAAAACGGTCTACCAAGAATAATTGGACAAGACGGATTAAAATCAATATCAAGAACAATAAAATCTATGGGCACATAATTCCTATTTGCAAGAATAAGAACATCATTAATCCTTCCCATAGGCTTTTTAATAGCAGAATCTGCCAAGTGCAAATTTAAAGAGCATTCTTCAATATCGGTAAAACCAAGCACATCACATAAAGATTTCGGAATTGTAGAAACACTAGCACCCAAGTCACATAAAGCAAAACACTCATAATTTTTAATCTTGACTTTGATAGTAGGTTCCCACTCATCATGTAATTTTCTAGGAATTGAAACTTCTAACTCCAATTTTTCTTCCAAAGCTTTCATCATAGCATCAACAAAATGTTTAGTAAAGGCTTTATCTTGTTCATAAGCATGGGGTGAATTTATCATGGATTGCAACAAAGAAATACAATCAATCAAATAGCAGCTATCATAATTAAAGTCTTTGTAATCCAAAATAGTGGGCACATCACTAGTTAAAGTCTTCATGTCTTCAAACCCACTTTTATCAAATTTTTCAACAAGATTTTCACCCTCCAAATTATCGGGACGCCTTCTAACTAAAGTTGACTCTTCTCCAGTCCCTTTTTCATCAATCTTAATTTTACTAAACAAGGAATAAATAGAAAAAACACCAATCATTTTAAGATCTTCATCACTTTTATGAAAGCAATCACTAGAAAACACCTTTTCTAAAAATTCTCTTCTAGCTCTAAGCATAGTGGTTATTTTCTTACTTTCATCCATAGAAACATATAAAGCTTTAATTGATTCTTCAACCTTAGGCACAAAAATTTTCATCTTGAGATTTTCTACATCATGAGAAATTTTATCAACGCTTCTAGACAAATCATCAATCTTACTCAATATTTCTTCCATCATAGTGTTAAAATTCTTTTGAGCATTGATAAATTCTTTAATATTATTCTCAAAATCAGAGGTGTTCCTATTATTATTATAAGAATGATTACCATAGGAATTACCATAATTATTAGAGGAATTACTAGGAAAAGGCCTAGGATTAAAATTACCTCTATAAGCATTGTTATTGAAATTGTTTCGCGAGATAAAATTCACATCTACGGCATCACTATTTTGCTCAATCAAAGTAGACAAAGGCTCATCATTAAAATCAATAGGAGCACTTTTACTAGCAACCAATTTCATAAGAGCATCAACTTTTTTACTCAAAGAAGAAATTTCCTCAACCGAATTAACTTTTTTACTAGTAGGAGCTCTTTCGGTATGCCATTGTGAATAATTTGCCATGATATTATCAAGAAATTTGGTGGCTTCACCCAAAGTAATTTCCATAAAAGTACCACCCACGGCGGAATCTAAAAGATTACGAGAAACAAAATTCAACCCCTCATAAAATTTTTGTATGATCATCCAAAGATTTAACCCATGAGTTGGGAAATTCCTTAGCATCATCTTCATCCTTTCCCAAGATTGTGCAACATGCTCATGTTCAAGTTGCTTGAAATTCATGATCTGGGTTCTAAGGGAAATAATTTTTGCGGGCGGAAAATACTTAGTGATAAAAGCATCTTTGCACTTAATCCAAGAATCGATACTATTACGAGGCAAAGAAGAAAACCAAATTTTTGCATGATCTCGCAAAGAAAATGAAAATAATTTCAACTTCACAACATCATTGTCCACATCTTTTTTCTTTTGCATATCGCATAATTCCACGAATGTGTTAAGATGGGACGTGACATCCTCATTAGGAGTACCGGAAAATTGATCTTTCATAACAAGATTCAGCAAAGCAGTATTAATATCACAAGTCTCCGCACTAGTGGCGGGAGGAGCAATCGGAGTGCTAAGAAAATCATTGTTGTTGGTATTTGAGAAATCACACAACTTGGTGTTCTCTTCAGTCATTGTGACTACGCAACAAGATTGCACTCAAAAACAGATCCGGCAAGAAAATGGCGAACAAAAAAGAGGGCGAATAAAATGGCAAATTTTTGTGAAGTGGGGGAGAGGAAAATGAGAGGTAAATGGCAAATAATGTAAATTGCGAGGAGATGAGATTTGTGATTAGGAACCTGGTATATGTTGTAGATCCTCCCCGGCAACGGCGCCAGAAATTCCTTTTGATGCGGCTTGAAGCTACGCCGGTATTTCCCCAAAGAGGAAGGGATGATGCAGCACAGCGGCGGTAGGTATTTCCCTTAGTGATGACACCAAGGTTATCGAACCAGTAGGAGAACCAAGCAACACTACGTAAACAACACCTGCACACAAATAACAAATACTC